>VURO01049927.1:62139-74425 GCA_015108175.1 Pelvicachromis taeniatus | reverse complement strand
CGGGGTACACCCTGGACAGGTCGCCAGTCTGTCGCAGGGCTAACACACATAGACAGACAACCATTCGCACTCACAGTCACTCTCACATTCACACCTATGGGCAATTTAGGGTCGCCAATTAACCTATCCCCACAAATTATTTATATTTGTGGGGATAATATTATTTCCAATATGCCCATAAACTCAGCAGGAAAATGTTTACACAGGACAAGACAGTAAGCGTTTTTCCTATAGACTTCTATAGGACCATAAATACAAGTATTTTTGCACCCATAGCCATTGCCATCTGGCGGCCTTCAGGCAGAATGTAGTTTTTCAGGCATTTGGCACTGGCTTCACTCTTCTGAGAGAGAAGCTAGGTGTGCTTGGTTTAAAACCAACTGAGCCAACCGAGGGGCAGCCACTCTGAAGAAAGCAACTTTTTAGGGAGGGGGCCTTTAGGACCAGTGTAAGATAAACATGTTTTGTTGTTTGCTCGTTTATTTTTTTCTTTCCTTTTTTTCTGCAAATCTTCCAACGCTATTCAGGTACCGAGCTAGAAATGAGATTATTAAGTCCTCTTTAAAAGTAATTTTGATTTGAGTACCCTGGTCATCAGTGGTGATAACACAACACATTCATCTTGTGGAGATCTTTTATACCGTTCAGCAACACTGTTTAATCAAGGTTATGTCAGAACTTTGTAGTTCTTTGAGTGGCAATGAGACTGTTGTACAGACCACTCTGCTGTTATGTATTGTTAGAATTATGGTTTCTTTTTTTGTAGTTGTTCTAACAAAAGCCAGAAGAAGAGAAATTCAAAATGGATAATAAACGAAACTAGCCAGCAAATTTAAATTTCAGCAGCTACTGTGTCCTTCAACAACAGTGTGAAATATGATGCTTTTGATAACTAACACTAGAATTTGGTCTTTTTAACAAAAATAATGTGGGGTTATTTTTTTAATTTTTTTTTTTGCATTTTAGCAAGACACGCAGACACTTTGTAATGCCATCATAATTTCAAAAACTCACGCCTGTCCCCTTTAACTTTAATATATCTTCAACACTAAACCACTAAAAAAAATCACGAAACACAAAAAAAAGTATAATAAAAAAAAAATAATAATAATATTACAGTTTTAATAAATGTACTACATACAACTGATTAAATAAAATGTGGCGAGTTTTGATGTTAATGGATAAGCAGCATTTGGTCTCATAGCAGGCCATTAATTATCATCAGTTGGCTTCAATTCTTTGTCCTGCTCTTTTATTGAATCCATCAGGGTTAGAAAATGTTCACTTTACTTTTCAAAGACAAACTTTAAAATACTTGTACGGGAGTTATACAGGCATCTTTCAGTTACCTAGAATTACAGTTGTGCTGTTGTAAATTATATAGATACAAATATGGAGTTATATGGTGAAAACATACCAATTCAACAAAAGTTGAAAAATTTCGGTCCATATTTTCAGACAAAAAGAAACATGGACCACACACCATCAACCCAAGCAGTCTTTGGTACTGATGTTGACGATTCAGGTGCCATTCTTCATACAGCATGCATGCCAAATGTTTTGTTTACATATATACAGTATGAGGCACTAGAATCCTAAATCAAAATCTACTTTCTCTGAGGCATCTATTTGCGTTTTGCATTTGTTTCAACATGGCCAATTAATTCTTGATATAATTGATCTTTTTTTTTTCCAGTGAAATCCATTAACTTTTACCCGGAGGCCACACAAAACAGAAGTACCAAACACAAATGCTATTTTCAACTGCTGTTGCCAATTTAAATTGGAGACAGTGCTGTTAATCAAACTGTGGGCAACAGTACACCTAAAAGCATGGAGCAATAGGGTTCAGCTCCACCCAATTCCATTAAATGTTGGGAAAAAGCATCTGTTTATATCATGGTGGTATTTCAAAAGCATCTAAACATTTATTTGGTGGCATGATAGTTTTGCAGTGCTGTTTAGTTGATGAAGCTGAAGACACCCCTTTTTGTTGACAGGCCTCATAAATCAAATGTTGCTATGCCTGCTTTTTGCCTAACATATGTTATATGTTTTGTTCATATTTTAATGCTTTGTTTCTATATAAACTTCTGTTCCTTCCACCACTATTTCTATCTTTTTCATGGCCTTCCCTCTAGTCTCTCATGTTCCTCTTTCATAACTGTCTTCAATGGAAGTTTTCTGCCACTGTGTGAGACACATCTGCATTGCAGTGCCAAGGGGAAAGCAATGACTGGAGTAGAAGAAACGTACATATGAATAGCTTTAGACCAATGTGTAAAGAGGAAAAAAGAGAGACTAAGGAAGCATGACCTGTCATTTACAAAAATAATGGATACATGAGTGAAAGGAAAATATCACTTCACACATCATTTGGTATATTATAACATCCTGGCTTACTTTTTTCTCTTCTCTTTTTTTCTTTGACACAAAAATATGCCCATTTAAACATCCAAAAAAATCTAATACAAACACAACCATTTGCATCTCAAAGTGCTGTCATAGGGAAATCACAGACGGGGTCATCCACCCCCACCTCCCTGTGAGCCTCTGTGCCTCCCTATTATTAATGGCATCATCATTTTTCCTCTACTCACTCTATTTCCCTTCTGATAGTGGGGCCTGCTTCATCGTGTTCTGCCATGTTTCTGTAATTGCTCCAGCAGCCTGCCTTATGCTGAGCATATAGTTTTTGTGTGTGTGTGTGTGTGTGTGTGTGTGTGTGTGTGTGTGTGTGTGTGTGTGTGTGTGTGTGTGTGTGTGTGTGTGTGTGTATGCGTGCGTGTGTGTGTGTGTGTGTGTGTCTATCCAGTGGGTGTGTGGCTGTCTGTAAGTCTGTACATATGCATGAGTGTGTGTTGCTCTGTCCCCCCACCAGGGCTGGCTGTGAGTTTGTGGGGCAGAACCAAGCCGCGGGCGAGCTCCACACAGAGTGAAATGACAGCCTCCAGGCCACCATTGGTTGATGACCGTGAAAACACTTGCGGTTAACGTAAAGTGAGCGACCGGCTGTCACAGTGAGACACTGCGCTTATGTGCAGCCCTGACAACAGCACAACAAGCTTCTCTACAACTAGACTCTGCAGTGCTGTAACAAACAACAAAGAGACAGCCCTACAATTTGTAACAGCAACCGACTTAGACACCTGAAGTACATAGGAAAGTGGGAGAATTGCAGGACACGAGCGCTACCATTTGTCACAGTCTTTGTTTATCTTTACTTAAATTCTGTTGGGCAGGAGAAAAAGCTGAGGGTGGTTGTTCAAACGAAGACAGGGAGGCTAGAGTGCAGGGGAGAATTCCTGGACTGTCACAGATGCCAGCCAAGGTCACATAAAGTGAGGAGTAAGTGCTTGGAGAGCTACAGGGGCAGAGGCCTGCTCTGTGGAGGAGGTGTGAAGGAGTGAGTGACCAAGCATGAACATCGCCTCTACCCATCATTAAATGAAGCCACTTAAAGGAAAAATGCTCTGCTCAAAAAAGGTCAATACACAACACTTTTGCAAAGCTCTGATGGTTTTATTTAGCCATCCAGAGAAGAGGGTTTTTTTTTTTCTGCAATGGAGACGAAAATGTTTTTAATATGTGTCTGAAGACACTGCTCAGAACCCTGCCTTTTTACTCAAAAGAGTTGCTTAATCTATCACATTCCCACCATAAAATGGGTTCCTAAAGCTAAACTGAGAAGCAATAAATGATATGCCAACAACGTGTAGTAAGGAGGGATGATTATAGAGCTGCTTTTCTCATCAATTTTAACCTCTCTGTGGTTAAATCAGACTTCTTTTACCCCATGCCCTCTTGCATTTCTTTCGTGCCTCATCTCATTCTCACTGAACATGGACATGTGCGCGCACACACAAACACAGTTTATTATGCAGTAACATTACCAGATCCCCTTAGGCAGCTGTGCATCTCTGTATGACTGATGAGGGTAATTTCTCCCAAACAACAGAATGATCACTTTGGTGGTGAGCGCTACAGACCCTCCCTCCTCTCTCCGTCTTCCCTCTCTCCCATCTTTTTTTTTTTAGGTTACAAAAAAGGCAAGAAAGATATTTGCTACCGTGCCTCCTGCATTGTATGGAATGGTCACAAAGACAAACAGCTACCGCCTTGTGGGATTTTTTTTTAAAGTCAATACTATAGTCAGACTATTGATACTTCAGTGACAATTCATATTCATGTAATAGAAGATGCTTTGTAGTTGGAATGGAGGTGTGGTGGTGGTACTGGAGGTGGTGCGAGGGGGTGGGGGTTGGGTGTTCCTTATTTTTTCCTTGATTACCATAGGGATCTAATATAATACACATGCCATTATGAATTAGCTTCACCATAAAGCCTGTGTGAGTCGCAGTGAGTTTATACTGCCTGTGTACTAGTGTGCACCGTGGAATACACTGAGCCGAAAGTAGTTAGGACTTGTCTGGCTCTCTCTCTGCCTCATAGGTTCAGCCTCAGTGGGCTGTCTTCACCTATTCTTTCATCTGTCAGTCACACACAAAAACAAATCCACCTGTCGACCGGTAGACTGGACTGAACAGGGCTATGCTACAGATGTCTGGGCTTGACTTAGTGGAAGCGAGCAGGCCAGCGCCCTCCACTGGTGATAAAAAGCCCATTAAGATGCTTATTTCCTCACCTGTCGGGTCCATCGCCTCACCTCTACATATAGTAGAAAGTAATAAAGACAGTTATCATTAATACAGCACTCTGAAGATAAAAGTCATGCTTCTATGCATTTTGCGATCTTTGTGTCCTTGATCTCAAGGATTATCTGGAGTTGCAACAATATAACAATCCATGCGTTAAGAGACAGGCATTCTTACCGCACGACCTGATTGCCTCGACAATGAGGCTATTAATGGTGCATTATGTAAATAGTAATGGTCACAAACATCTAATAGGATAAAGGCTAAGTACAGTGCAATTTAATGCTGCTGACTTTCAGTAGCTCTTTGAAGGATGTTTTCAATTATAACAGAGCTAATTTAATTCATTGTTTCGAAGCTGAAAATGCATTTTTAAAGGTTGACTGAGTCTCTATTTCAGAACTCAGGTTTAATCAGTCATGTACATTGAACACTGGAACGTCCTCTAAAGAGATTGACAAAGTTGCCGGGGATCTGCATTCTAGGTTTTAAAGGGACACAGTAGCCATCTCCCTTCTCTTTTTCCTCAGACGGCAGGCTTCAGTTGTGGAGGGGAGGGTGTTCGTCTAAAAGATGAAAAGACCTGTGCCTTTAAGAGGGCTGTCTCCCCTTTCCCTCATGCTCTCCCTCAGCCACACAGACACTCCTCCTGTGAGCATTTGTGAGGCAGCTTCTGTCCCTTATGTCTCTTTGTGGGGAACAGAACAGACTTCCCAGAGCATCACTGAAGACAAGACAGAACTCTAGGGACGACACCCCAGTTGCAGACATCTGTGTAACCCTGGCCTCATCTACAGTGGATGTCAAAATGAGAACACGGAGAGGAGACACAGACCTACTCAAGCTGGAGTAAAACATCCAGAGGTCCAAAACAGGACGTGGAACTTAGGAGATGGACATCCCCAGATGTCAATTTTGAGTTGAACGTGACATGACCAGCACATCAAAATCAACCGCGCTGGATTGGATCGCTAAAGAAAAGGTGGAGTCCTAATTTGAGCTTTTAGGTTCTCTTTAGAAAAGTTTTGCTGAAGAATCAACAGAGAACTCTAATTTTTTTTATTGCTATTCAAGAAAAAAAGTACCGTATGAAATACATACAAATTTTAAAAAGTGGACAACTTATATAGATTTTTTTATTCATCTTCAGAACACTTTCCAAACAGTTGTCTGTGATATGAAATTTAGATGCTCTTTAAAGAATATCTTTAAAGGTCCCAGCACTGCTCTTAATTTACCAGCAACACATTTATCTTGCTTCTGAAGCTCTTTCTTGGAGAGCATTAAAAAAAATTTGATAGTGCTCTTGAGGAGGAGGTAATATGAAGTCTTGAAACTTTACAGCTGTTCACTGGAGAGAGAAAGAGAAGTGCCACATGCCTAAGAAAATTATGTTAAGCTGTGGGAAAAGTGTGTGCCTGGACTAACATTACGGTGGATCACTGAGGACTGCACAAATGTTCACAGCGTGTGGAGTGGTCAGTGGCCAGAACCAGTACCTGAGCAGAGATGGCGTGAAGCCCCACCCAGGATTGGAGTTGAACAGACCAATCCAAATGGAGAATGGGGTAACTTCAAGCATGTGCCAAAACCAAGCCTATAACAATGCTGGACAGCCAGGTGGGGTTAATAATGTTTCTAGGCCACTGAAACCAGCACCACTCCCAGTCCCTCCTCCTGCGCTCAAATTAGGGCAAGAAGGATTCAAAAAAGTGTGCCGAACTGAGGAGGACAGTCCCTGTCCCTTCCCAGGGCTAGCTTCTGGGGTGTTGGAGATGCGCGTTAAGGAGGGAAGCAAGATTCGCAATTTAATGGGATTTGCCATGGCGCGGATACAAGGAGAGAAGGGAGTAGGTGGGGTAAATGTGAGTGGTGGTGGGCTCAGACAAGTGGTTTTTACTGGGTCAGGTCGTGCTGTCACGAAGACTATCACCTGTGCCGAGATCATGAAACGAAAAGTGGGCTGTTTGCACCAGCTGACCAAACTCCGGTATAAGGTGGTAAAAGAAGTGTGGGAGAGCACTGAAGGAGGGGCATCCGAGATGACAGTGCACAGGACTGTGCCCTCCATCAGCATCCTTCTTTCCAAAGATCCCCTGGATCCCCAGGAACCAGGCTACCAACCTCCAGAGACTCTCAGTGCATTGTGGGAAGAAAGAGAGGGTACAGAACCTGCAACAGCATCCAAGAGATCCCATGGACCTTTGCCATACACCAGTGTCCCTGACTGTAAGAGAGTGTGTTTAGGCGAAGGAGTCTCAGTCCTTCCTCCTCACTGACTGGCCCAACTGGTGTCACAGTGGAGAGGATTGAATCAGAGGCGTTCATTTGGCACTGCACTCCACTCAAGCACAATGCTGAGACAATCAGAACATTCACTCAGACAGAACAGTGCTTTCTCAGAAGAACTGACTACCATTTCCATCCTCCAGAGGTCAGTTTGACTGGGACCTAAAAGGCTGCCTCTGGACATACAGCATTTACAGGACGTCTTTTGTGGTACGTCCAACATGGTCTCTCACATCCAGAAAACTTTGATGATGTGTGCTACCATGCTAATATATGACATCTAGCAAAAATATTACATCCTATTTCACACTGACAAAAAGCCATGAATTTCATAGGTTCTAGGTTACTGCGTTCAGTAAACTATTAACAACCTGTGGACAAAATCATTTTTTTGCCTTATAATACAATCATCTCGGCAACCATTTTCCCCATGCGTTTAAATTTAACCTTTCAGAATATGAAAACGTAGCTCCACACACGTACGCACACACGCATACGCGCATACACACACACACAGAACCGAAGCCACTGGTGACATGACAGATGCAAAGCATACACATTTTATTTGTCTGAGTATTAACTCTCATGAAAACAAAATTAAATAAATGCTTTTTTTTCCAGTGGGAATTTTCATTTGTATTTCATCTTTCTTACTCAAACATCATTGAATTTGCAAAGCTGCGATTGAACAGAAAATCACAGTGCGCTGTTCTTTTGATAAGAATAACAGCAGTGAAATTTGTCTGTAGAAAAAGCTGATTTAATGACAAAGCTGTTGATAAGGCACAGTCCTAAACCAACCCAGCCTGACAGAAATGCCTAGGGCAGAAATACAGGCACAGATTATCATTAAGATAGCAATATAACATCACACAACACAGTGGAGAAAAGGATTAAAACTAGGTTTGACAGAGCTTCACACTACACTGTTCCTGCAAAATATTAAATCAAACCAACAAGCTGCTCTCCTTCCTGTTTCAGCCTATAGGCCCTAGCCACCCACCATATCAATTGTAGTCTACCTCTTCGGGTATATTCTTATATTTCATAAGCAAAATACTATGCTAGAAAATATGGTATAAAAGGAGCTAAGCTTTCAAAGTAATGCTATGCACTTGGAGTTGACAGACATAGCAAATAAAATGGCTGTATACTTTTTCCATTTTTTTATGCATTGCCTCCCTGCATTTTCACACTATTTAGATACCATTTTAGTTGCAAAAGCGGTACCTCCAAGTAATTGCAGAAGCTTAACTGGATGCTGCAGACGTTTTTGGTACTTGGATCAAAATTCAACCCTCTGCAGACTCCACAGCAGTAGGAAAAAACAACAACTGAGGGCATATGTAATGAATTTTATGGATTAAAGATTTCTTTAAAAGTTGTTCTGAACAACACAAACAAAATAAACCTTCCGGTGAATTAATCAATCCAAATACTTAAGACCTGTTCCGTTTAATCACCCATATGTTCTACGCATAATAACTTAGATAAGTGGAACCTTGTCTTAATGCCGATCTTAATGAAAATCTGCAAATGCAAATGTCGACCCCCTAAAGTAGATTAATCAAAGTGACTCCTAATTGGAGGGGGCATTGTTGGTGGATTTTAAAAGAGGAGAAAAAAGGAAAGTCAGCTCTATGGCATTTGCTTTCAAACTCACTGGACAAAGAAAGAAAAATGCTAGTGTTTCATATAGTAGTCATACAGCACTTTAACAGTCTATGACGGACATAGTGATTAACCTCCCTCTCGATCCCATTAAATGAATCAGAGCACAGCAGAGCACCCAAGGTTGAATACAAAATGCTGTGACTGCAATACAGGACATATGTAGCAAACTGTGTGTCCTCAAGACTGCAGGAAGGTTATCATTCCAGGTCATTGTTATCACAGAGTTAACAGCTTTCATCCGAGAGCCTATGGGACAGTCAGTCTACGATCCAGGCTGAACAGATAATGCCACTATAAGTACATTTCAAATCGACCCGCATCTGTTATTAAGCACTAAGAATTCTGGGCCAAGTGTGAAATGCAGTGGGGGTAATTAGGGATAATAGCAAAGCGTACCTGACTGAGAGAACAGATAAAACATCCTGACAAAAGCATCATCCCAGCGCTAAATCCAATGAGGCTGGCATGAAATAGTACGGTGAGGGAGTCAACAAAGTGCATTACAGGAATGTGGACAAGGTTATTCACAAGCTGAGAGTCTGTTTTGCCAGTAATGTTTAGCTGGTGGTTTTCAAGCATGCAGTCAAGGTGAATTTGGAGGAAATACAGGCCTAGGCTTAAATTCTGTTCATTTAGTTAATGCGCCCCACACACACACGGGCGCACACTCGCACACACACACACATCATACGCGGATGCATACGCAACCCATATCTATGTATATATATATAGTTATGTATATTGCATTCTCGTTTTTTCTGAAGGTCAGAATGTTTTCCTGCGAACGCTTCATTAAATACTCACTACATACTTAAATCATAAATGAGAAAAGAAAGCATTATATTAAGGCTGATTACAGTTTTCTGTTATGGTGGACACAACAGTAACCTCCTTTTTGCCAAAGCCAATGACTACATGCACTGAATGTGAATAAATTCATTTTGAAGTTAACATAATGAAAGTGTTGGCACTCCATTTTTTTCCCTTCTCTGCCGCTGCAGCAGATGAGAGTGAGGTCTCTGGGATGGCGTGGGAGTTCGCTATCTCCCAGCCTCCAGATGGCTCCGTCTTCTCTTATCTAGAAGAATGGGTGCTGCCTCAATTTTTCAACTCGCCTTATCTGGGAATCCTTTAAATTGAATATTTACTGGGCCTATGTTTTCTGCTTGTGTTAGCCCTCTGAAGTCGACATTCCTCTTGCTTGTTGAGACAGGCCAAAAGGTTTTTCTCACTCATACACTCTCTTTGTCTGCCTTGTCAAGTAATGGGCCAGTGATTGATTATGTGATTGCTAGGAAAGAATGGAAGGTTAAGCAGTTAAGCAGAGAGCAGTGGAGACATATTAATGAATGGCCATAGAGGGAATATGTTGAACAATAGAGAAACATACATTACCCAAACATGACATTAGGCACCTCAGCTATATGTCAGGACTAAAGAAGATTAAATTAATCATTTTCCAGACACTCTATTGTTTTCTGCACAGTGTACACTAGAGGTTAAGAGAACACTTAAGCAGTCATTGAAAACATCTTATTGCCAATTGACTGGCTGTGGTCTATCTGCATAAACAAGCTGTGCCACAGCTACTCCCTGGTAAGTGTCTGGAAATGTCTTTTCAAAACCATTTTGTGAAATGCCTCCATGTTGGATTAATCAGTGCAGCTGAGGATGTAATTGCTGTGCTGAAGTCAAAGCTGTAAGAGCAGATAATGAACACTGACTACAGGGCTGCCAGAATCCAGGGCAAAAGAAATGAGAAGTTTGAAGACCAAAATGTCTTCAATGTTCTTTCAAATGCTGCGACTGAAGATGAAGGCTTGGTGTATTTAAATGTATTTAAACTAAAACAATTACTCAGAGTTTGCTTTTAGACTTTGTGACAGGAAAATTTAACAAAGTCTAGAATAAATATATTGGACTTTTACAATTTAAATGGAAAGTCTGGGAAAATTGAGGATTTTCTGGAGCGCTTTAAATTATTTGCAAGTTTTTCATGGGGTTTCATAACTGACACGCAGCTGTATGTTATGTACATTACAATGGTATTCAAGTAACTTTCCTCTATGAGGGATAGGTTTAGACATATGAAAAAAAAAAATCAACTAATGGCTGCTGCCCTCTAGTGGAGAAGCAAGTGTCAAGTCAACCGCAGAAAAACAACTTGCTCAAGAGTACCATTATTGATACATCTGACCGACATAAATGGCCCGGTGCACTAGATGATTTCCACAACAAAGCTAAATGGCCACAGAATACAACACCATTATCTGATGAGCTTATTATCTATAATACAGTTTTAAGAATATAACAAAGCATTTACAACAAGCAAATGGGAGCTCTGGGCTATGCTATTTTTTGGCTCATTTAATGGCAATCTCAAGGCTGGTATGCTAAAGTCTTGCCTTTTCTCAGAGACAACAACATTTCACCCTTTTATCCTCATTTCCTCCTCTATGCAATAATGAGAGGACTCAATTAGATTAAAGAATTTGAATAAATGAGGTTTCATGGTAACACATTATGCCCCGTATCTTTTCTGAAAAGCCTTGATGAGGAACAAAGAGGCTAGGCTCAGGGACCGATATCTGTGAATTACAGGGGGAAAAAAACAAACAACATTAGCTTTGTACTTTTCCAGTAATGCTCAGAAGAAGATAGAGGAAGGAAATAAACTCTAATGGTAAACTGGAAAGAGTAAGGTTTCACCTTTTGATCTCAACTGTGCACATCTACAATATGTTGAAGATCCAGTACTGCAGTTAATAGTGTGAGTGAACTGCTCAAAAATACTGGCTATGTTTAGAGATGAAAACATACCATTTATGATTCGGAGCACGCTCTGACTGCATTTAATTGTGAAACTGAATCCTGGTTTCCTGTGTGAGTATAGAAACTAAAACTAAATCATGGTGGTTTTCTTAAAAGGCCAAAAAAGAAAAGACCGTTGTGAGAATGTAGTATAATTGGACTGTTACAGTGTCTTTTTCCCCATCTGATTTTTTTTTAATTCACAAAAGCACAATGAAATTCAACACAAATCCTTACTTTTTGGTTCTTGGTATCGCTGTTTGACACCAGTTTAACTTGCACTGCCATTGATTTATAATATCACAATATTACATGACATTACAGTGACTGCACGGCTTACCTGAGTACATAATACGCTGCATTACACACGATTTTGGTTAGTATTCTTTGTTTTCTATTTTTCTGTTTTATTTACATTATTTTTGTTGTGGAATTGATGGAAACTGCTTCCTAACACCCATCAACTGGTCATGGCAGTTGGCTGACATCCCCAGAGAATGGTTCAGAGCATGGAAACCTGAGGTTTCTTCTTTCCTACCATTGCAAAGTCTTTCTCATAGGAAATATTGAGGTTAATGGATTTTCTCCACATTACAGTAGGGTATTTACCTTACTGTATAAAACACTATGAAGCATCTGTTGTTGTAATTTGGATCTATATAAATAAATCTAAATTGAATTCAACTGAATTGCAGCTACCAAGAAAAACATTTAACATGTCTGCTATAGCACTCACGTCTAACCAGTCAAATGAATAACGTGGGAATAAAACATTTTAAATGCAACAATAATCATTTTTAATACTTTGCTACGTAAATGAAAAGCGTGATCACCTTGTTACTTGACTTTCTGAATCT
>VURO01049927.1:27757-59596 GCA_015108175.1 Pelvicachromis taeniatus | reverse complement strand
ATTTTTTAAAAAATTTTTTTTTTTTTTTTTTTTTTTTTTACAAATCTTTTAAATTCACTTATACTAAACTATTTTGTCAACTGATCAGAAACAATGTAACTTTTACCCACTATTGCCTCAACTTAGCTAAACTCGATGATGACCATGAGGTCAGGCTTTCCCCCCTCTCCTAGCAACAAGCCTGTCTCACCGACAGATCTTCTTACAACATTTGTTTCCATCTCATCCTATCCTCCTCTGTCTGCATGTCCTCTCTCACTATATCCACGAATCTTCTCTGCGATCTTCCTCATTTCCTCTTGCCTGACAGCCACATATTCCAGTCCAGTATATCTGCTATCCCCCCTCATCCCTCCTCTGCACATGTTCAAACCATCTTAAACTTGCCTCTTTAACTTT
Organism: Pelvicachromis taeniatus; assembly: GCA_015108175.1. Lineage (NCBI taxonomy): Eukaryota > Metazoa > Chordata > Actinopteri > Cichliformes > Cichlidae > Pelvicachromis > Pelvicachromis taeniatus. Next base: position 59,197 of record VURO01049927.1, on the reverse strand, counting down.
GTCTCCACACTGCTCAACCTGAGTTGTCATCTGATAATCTAATTTCTAAAACTGTCCTTCCTTGTCACCCCCAACAAAAACCTAAACTTCAACTTCTCCAAACCTCCAAATCTTCCACCATCTCCAAACCATACATAACAGCAGGTCTCACTATCGTTTTGTACATTTTCCCTTTCACTCGTGGTGCTATTCCTTTCACTCCTGATACTCATCTCCACCTGCTCCAACCTGCCTGCACTCTCTTCTTCATCTCTCATGTGTACTGTCCATCACTTTGGATGGTTGACCCCAGGTATTTAAACTTGTCCACATTCACTACCTCAGTTACACCTGTTCCCCTTTCATTTGAACACTTGGTATATTGTCTCACTTCTTCTGACTTTTATTCTTCTTTTCTACAGAGCATACCTCCACCTCTCCAGGTTCTCTTTCACCTGCTGCTTAATCTCACTAAAGATCACAATGTTGTCAGTGAACATCATCGTCCACAGAGACTCCTACCTGACCCCATCAACTCTCACCCTGCTTATCACAATTACAAAGAAAGATTCACAGCCTCCTATCGCACATCTCACCACTGCCTCGCTGCCTTTATGCATGTCTTGCACTACCCTCATGTTCCTTTCTTGGCACTCTATGATCTGTTTTCGTCAGATCCACAAACTACATAGTGCAGCTCCTTCTGACCTTCTCAACCTTCTCCATCATCACCCTTAAAGCAATCATCGCAACTGGCAGTCTCTCGGCATGAAACTAACTGCTCGCTGATTGTCACCTCTCTTCTTAATGCAGCTTAATTCAACTTTATCCATCTGTAGCTACACCAGCTCTGCACATCACCCCTGTCCAGAGTACCAGTACACTTCTTTTCCCTCCCGCATTTTCTTACCGACTTGAATTGAGTTAAACAATCTGGTCAAACGTCGACTACTACTCTAAATTATTTGCCAAATCAAACACATGGGCCATCAAGAATGTGGTTTTCTATCTAGCCAGTAGATGGCAACTTCAATGCTTTCAATTTCCATTCGTAAATTTGTAATTCCAAATAAGACGACGCAGTTTAGCAAATAAATGTATACTTAAAACTGCACATACTAGTTATGGAACCTACAAATACAACAGTATAAAATACGTAAACAAATGGAAATACAGTTTTCATGACATTTTCATTTGTTTGTTTGTTTTGTGTACCCGTTGATCGCAGCCTATACCGCTACCAAACCTGGAAGCTGCTATAAGTCAAAAGAGGAGCGACAGAACGAAAATAAAGCATGATCATGGTCCTTGTAGAACCCAGTCCTACAAAATGCAGTTCTTCTACAGCATAATGCGATAAATAAATAATTCGTATCAATTAGCAAATTTCCGATAGCACATGAATGCACCACTCAGCGAGCTCTCCTGCCAGCCTTTGTAAAGGTTTCTTCTACGTTTGTGTAGGGCGGAGAGCTGGAAAGTTGATACAGTGTATGTGCAGTTGCTAAACAAAGTGGCATACAGCATTTTTCGGCGACCTGGCTGGTAAGTATATTGTTTAACTTTAGCTGTTCCGCGATGTTTATAGTTACAAAAGGTTCATTATGAGCATGTACTAATTATCCCGAGCCCTGACCTTTTTCATTATTCCGCTTTCAAATACGCTTAAATGATACGTTGTTTTTATAGGCTTTTAATGTGGGCTTGAGTTTCAATAAAAAAAAAACAAAAAAACAAAACAATGACCCCAAAATACGTATTATATTTGTGTTATCAGAGTTGTAGTTTAATGTATTCCAGAACTTATACATTCTATATAAAGCAGGAAGTGTGCTTAAAGCTACCGCTATAATATTTTTGTAACACGCCAAGCTGTGCTGTGATCCTTTCAAAATAAATTACAGATCCAAAATATTCTGTGTGTGTGTGTGTATGTGTTGATCATACAGATGTTATTCTTCTTTACCTTATCAGATAACTGTAATGCGTTGATGCGTGTTCAGATATGCCTTCTTGGAAAAGTGGGAAACATGCTTCACACAGCTTCTGGATGCAGTTTTTCGAAGCTCTGGTGGTTTTCTCTCTGTGTGTCAAAATATCTGAACACTCTGACGTAGATGAATTGATGTCCACATATCCACTGATTGATGGGTAAAGTGTGTTTTATAGATACAAGACACAAAAATTATCATAAATTAAAATGCCATTTTGTGTCACCCACTATCCTGTCTCCCCCATTTGTCAGTCACAATGACCTTGCTCTCCAGCTGAGGATTCATCACAACAACTGCCTAAGCCAAGTTGACCTTCGTAACCTCTCCAAAGTGGCCACAGACATATCCCGTCTCAAAGCAGGCCATGTGCAGACACAGGTATTGCAATTTCACAAGTGTTCACAGCGCAAGTTGCAAAAAAGATCTATCTGCATCTCAGATTTAGTAAAATGTGTCTATCTTTTGTGATATGTGGCATCAGATCTTTGCTGTCTACATACTGTGTGGTGCTCAGCAGAAGGATGCTGTGAGGCTTACTCTGGAACAAATAGATGTGGTGAGACGCATGTGCACTGAGTACCAGGAGTATGAACTGGTCACATCTGTACAGGGTATTGTACGCTTTCTTAATAATAATAATTAACTGTATTTCTACGGCACGTTTCTGAACCAAAGTTATAAGGTGTTTCACAGTATTTACACAAACAGTTGCTATAAAAACTATTCAGAATGCATTAAAAACACGCATTGGTTTTAAGCTTGGACTTTGGAATGTAGAGAAGTAATTGATTCTCTGATCTATGAGATGTTAGGACTTCTGAGATAGAAAGTGCAGCTTCACTGTGAAGTGATTAAAAAATAATCATTAAAAATCTTAAATTGGAATCTGTAGTGAATGGGAAGCTAGTGTAAATCTGCAGGGCCTGGAATGGCATGTTCATCTCACCAGGTGTAGGTGAGTAGTCCTGCTGCTGTGTTTTATAGCTGGTACACTGCTCCAAACCTTTAGGCATGTAAAAAGGAAGTTGCAGTAATCTAATCAGAAGGAAATGAGGGTGTAGATATAAGGTATTCTGTTATATTATTCACAAGTACTGGTCTGACTTATGCAACAAATATTTCACAACACAAGACTAGTCTGGACTTTTGATATGCTGGTTGAAATTAAGTTGTTGGTCAGAAATAATCCCTGACACCCCCGGTGGATTATTTTAGGTCAGTGATTCATTGTTCAAGGTCAGGAGTGAGACTGTAACAATAGTGATCAGGAGCAATAAGAAGAACACAAAATTAAATTTCATCCCATCCTTAATGCCAGTGAGACAGGAATGATTCTAGATTTGTATGTTCTCCAGGATGAAATAACTCATTATAATTGGCAGCCAATGACATAACAATGGTTAGATGCCTGTGTATAATTACAAATTATATAACCAAGTGATAACAGATGTAAACTAAACAAAACAGGCCCTAGGAATGAGCCGTGTGAGACACTCAATGAGCTAAAATAAACCACAGCGATTCTAAATACTCGGTTTGATTGGATTAGAATTTTTTGGGTGCAGTTCCAACTAGCCCAAGCTCATTTCTGAGTCTGTTGAAGAAAAGGATGAGGTAATAAGAACTGTAAAAACAGGATCCGCACTCATTAAAATGTTATAAAGTGGTTTCTGTAATGTGTTGTTTTTTCTAAAGCCAGATTGGAATTTATCAGATAAGAACTTCCTACTAACCACTAGTGTGTGTGTGTATATATATATGTATATATATATATATATATAGATAGATAGATAGGTAGATATAGATATAGATAGATAGATAGATAGATAGATAGATAGATAGATAGATATTCAGTAAAATTATAGTATACAAAGTAATAACTCTAAATTCATTGTTTGTAAAGTGTTTTGAAATGCAACTTGTTTGCTTTTATAAAATACGATGGCTATGTTAGCTTTCATAGCCATTTCTTTAATCAACTGAAAAGTAGAACTGATTGCTGAAGATAATGATGTCCAATTATGTGTTTATGTGCTTTGTATGTGTCCCTGTCATTGCAGAGCTAAAAGAGTCTAAGGACAAGGGTAAGATAGCCTGTTTAATAAGTATTGAAGGAGGCCATTCTATTGACAGCAGCCTTCCTGCCCTGCGGATGTTTTACCAGCTTGGAGTCCGCTCCATGGGTCTCACACATTCTTGTAATACACCCTGGTAATAGGAAAATTCTTTTGAATGACTAACTTTATACAGTATATATTTTTACAGTATATCTAGCACTTTGTATTAAATAATGCATATCTCGCTCTTTTCTTAAATGTTCATTAAGGCAATAAATTAGATTTTTAATATAAATTCTATTTGATCAAATATGTAGCAGTGGCTCTGCGATGGTCTATGGCTATATAGCAACTTTAAAGTAGGAACTACTAAGCTACATTTAATCTATGTATTTGTTTATATAATAGGAAAGATAGAAAGATGGAACATATTTACATTTTTACTTCAACATCCTTTTCTTTTATGCAAATTAACCTATATATATGTCCTCTCTTAGATATCGCATATTGAATAAAGCCCTGTGTGCCGAATAAAAAATAGAGCCGTTCCCTTCAGATACCCAAAGTACTTTCAAGTATTTACAAACAGGGGAAGAATAATTTGCAATACTTGTGACATTAAAATATATATGTTTTTTCTATGCAGGGCTGAATCATCCTCAAATTTATACTCTTTATATAAGAGAGAGAATAACAGCCTGACATCCTTTGGGAAGGTAATTCTAAGTTTCAGTAACATTAGCCACAGCCGGGTTTCATTATCTCACATTCCACAGAGTAGTATATCAGTATGCATGCCAATTTTGCCTGACCCGTTTTCAGAAAGCATAAGAACATATCAGTCCTTCCATACTGTATTGAAGAAATAAGAGAAATTCAGTTGCTGATATATTTATTGCTATTGTTATGTTTGTATTAATAGACATTGTATAGTTGTTGTAACTTGAGACTTTTCTAAAGAAATTGAACTCCATTACTATTAAAATTTGGGAATACTGTGCATACTAAATCTTCTCCTGATAGGATACTGTGGAAAGAGAATCTCTATTAACCCAACTGGAATTTTGTCATTCAATAACTCCATGTGTATTAATAGAATATGGAAATATATTATAGGCATCTTACTTAAACATAGAATACATCTTTATTACTCTTTTCCCATTCTGTTGTGCCTCTCAACAGCAAAGTGTAGAGACACTCTTGATTGTTATCTGCATGAGTGTATTATAATAGTTTACATGTAACAACGACCTCTCCTCTGAATAAATGACTTCCTTCCTGATGCTACCGAAATGTTCCTGATTGTGTTTTTGAGGCCGTGGTCGAGGAGATGAACAGACTTGGAATGATAGTGGACCTCTCCCACACCTCGTGGAACACATCCTTGGCTGTCCTGAGTCATTCTAAGGCTCCGGTTATTTTTAGCCATTCGTCTTCCTACTCCATATGTAACCACAGCCGCAATGTTCCTGACAACCTGCTACTTGAACTGGTGAGAAATACAACTAAGTAATTCCATGTTTTCTTAACTGCTTGATTAAACAACTGCCTGATCAGTCACATTGATGATTGACTCATTTTAATTGTCTCTTTATGTGTATATCTAAATAAAAACAAAACAGTCCTTTTTTTATGGTTAGGCTGTTTGTGTATCAACAGTATAAAACATTTATGAACAGATTTCCACTATTAGAAATTATTCAATTTTCACCCACTAAGTCAGAGCTATTGATATAAATCCTAAGGCTTTAGTTGCACAATCAACTTAATGCATTTTTACTGACTTTATATCGTTCTGTATTCTCCGGGATTTCCTCTCCGGGATTTCCTTTAATTCTTGCCATTTGCACTTTACTTGGATCAAAGTCGTAGACAAGTGTACTCAAACAGGCATCAGAACTCGATCTCACAGGATGAAATAAAAGTAGTATAGTGAGGACTTATTAATGCGAATATCAGATGGTTTACCCTAACAATGATAGTCATTTTCCCCCTCTACTTTCAAAAATGCTTATACTGGTTAATGACAGGATTATGAGAATTCAACCCTGAATGTGATCTTTGATTCTTTGTGAAGCTGTGTGTAAGCCTACTGTCAACAGTATCAGTCTAATTTCAGGCTGTCTTTTGTTTTTTTTAACTGAGAATATTTTTTTTTCAAAAGCTCACATCATTTGAAAGGTTTTAGCATACATTTACTGAACAGGCACAACTAGCTAAAGCAGTTCTAAAAGCCTCTTGACTTCTAGTCATATTGTTTTTCTTATTGGGATCTGAGTGGCATCTTGATATGCCAGACATAAGCAAACTACTGTATGTCTTTAGTGTTTTTGATTTACACTATATTCAATTGAAATTATCAAACAATAACTTTTCTGTCGAGTATATGCATGCATATATTATTTTAGTCTGTTTGGTGGCATTTAACCCTTTTCTCCACGCCTGGTAATGACACTGTGTTTTTATTTTAGAAAAAGAACCAAGGGTTGATCATGGTGAATCTCCTCAACACATTTGTTTCCTGCAGAAATGTGGCTACCATCTCTCATGTGGCTGGTGAGCTGTCCATCTGGAATGAATGTGTTTTAATACAATCTTTAGTTTGTATTTCTTATATCCCAGTTGATATATTATTCAATTTATTTTTACAGACCATTTTGATTACATTAGGAAATTGATTGGAGCTGACTCAATAGGAATTGGAGGGGATTATGAAGGTGCTACAGGGTAAGAAATGAATTTGCAATAACCAGATAACACGAATTGTTAGCTAAACATGTAATTTATGTAATGTGTTGCAAACAGAAAATCCATGCAAGTTACCTTATATCTTCTTTATATTCTATAGTCATGATGAATGAAAAGCTTTTGAGACAAAACAAAGCTAATAGTCCAGACAGATTATCTCAAAGGCAGCTGTTGAGCCAAATCAGTTGTGTGGTTTTTGTTTACTTGTCATGATATCAGCAATTTAGCTGTCCAGTTGTCAGCAGACTGAAGTGTGTTAAAAATCAATAACTTTATACCTCTAACAGGCATAAATGGAAGGCTGCTATGCTGCAGATTTTATGCAGAATGGTGGATATTAGGTTGTTGCTATGCATACCGGGGATGACAAATTTAAGGAAAATTTGAACTTTTAACCCCTACAGTGGGAAGATGCAGTGACTCTGTTGAGCTGCTGGGGGCAAATTGCTAACATGTTTGGGTTCACTTGTCCCCTTGAACGGAATTGTCTTAAACAATGTCAGGTTGTTTTGTGACAAAACGTCATAGAAAAAATAGCTCATTATTGAATAATGCAATGAATATAAAAATGCCATGAGTCATACCCCATGGCTATAACAGTGACCAAATCTCATAATTGCCTTTTGGAGCTTTTGTTCCAGCAAACTAATAAAGGTTAAAATTCTTCCTGACCCATTGACTTTAGGAGTCAATGGCAAGGCTCTTTTTGCAGAATTTGGCTGCCCTAAATCTTACTAGAACAGTTTTTTTCCCCACACTTGTTTGTATAGACACCATCTATAAAACATAAAACAAATCATGTTTCAATGTTTACTTTTGTAATTACATGTGTGCCAAATGTATGAAACTAAATGTATTTAGCAACTCCATAAATTTCAGAATGAGGGATTTGTCTCTACAACAGTTCACCTAAAAATAATAAGTTGAGAGTAATTTTGTTTTCATTTTGGTTAAAAGCTTCCCTCAGGGGTTAGAGGATGTCTCAAAATACCCTGCCCTAATCCAGGAACTGCTGAGAAGAAACTGGACTAAGAATGAGTTGGCTGGTGTCCTTCGAAATAACTTCTTGCGTGTGTTTGAAGAGGTTGAGAGGGTGAGCTAGAGAATATATTTATATAATGAGAATAGGTGTTGAAAGATTCAAGAGTTTAAGTGTTTTATATGTTGGCATACTCTTTCCTTCCTTCATTTTCACCAAGGTCCGTGATCAGTTGAGTTCAAACCTACCAAGCGAGGTCCAGATTCCATTTGAAGAGGCGCACAACCCATGCAGGCTAGTCCTTAGACGCCCGGACCCAAGAAGCCTGCCCTCAGATCAGTCCTCTGGAGCAGAAGGTGGATTACCTGGTCTCTTAATCCTTGCCACAGTTCTGATGCTTTCCAGAATATTTTTGATTGAATGAATATTAACAATTTCAGTTCAGCTGTATCGTTGTTTTGAAGCTATAGAAAGGAGACCTGTATGTTGTGTTCTGTACGTTGTCACAGTGCTGCACGTCAGTGAAGCACTGTGACAACGGAGGAAGCTAATGACTTTAATGTCTAACCTCATTTTTGGTATAATTAGAATGCAAATGCTCCTGTACATACATTTAATCAATTAAAAATTCAGAAAATGTCTGAAAGAGACCTTGTGGTTTTATCTTCTTTTTTTTTTTAATTCACTATTTATTTTATTTAGTTTGCAGAACATTTTTGTCATGGTGTCCATAGAAGATTACAAAATATAATAGAATGATAACACTGATTAATGAAACTAGAGATTATACTTTGTATCCGTTATTGACTAAGCAGCTTTGAATCTGAGGTTGTCTATTTAAGTTTATAATGTTTTAAGCACTTTAACAAAGTTACACAGCAGGTCAGTTTGAAAGCAAATATTTGTTCTATTTAGTCTTACGGCATAAGGCAATATTATGGTTTACATCATTCATGTAGCCTTGATTCTCACAATCCAATGGCAATAAATTTGATAAATATCTGCTTTGGTGTGCTCACGTGAGGTGGTTGTGTTGATCTTCGTGTAATCATAGGTTTTGACTTGGTAGTTTTATTCCTCTTTAAAAAGTTATAGTTATAAATGAACTAAAATACTACTCTATTAAAGTTCCAACTCAAGTAGCGGACTGTGTCAAAAATGTAATAACTAAAATAAAAGAGAAACAAAAACAAAAGACACATATTTAGATTGCTGCAATTAACAGTGGTTTAAATGGCATAAATAAACTTGAACCAGGAATGCTGTTCTGACATTGAGTGTTGAGTGTTTAATAATTGCACATTTTTTTTATACCTTCCATAAGACACACCCTTGCTTTTAAATAACTATTTTGTCAACATAAAAATACAGTCACTCCAGACACTACGTCTTGATCTAAAATACTGATAATCTTCAGTTTCTCAGGAAAAAAAAGGCACAAAACAAAGTTTTTACTAGATTAGATTAACTTAAAGCTGTAATCCTTGCAGGGTTTCAGTTCTAGTTGAATTAGTGATGCGTGTGGTAATATAAACTATTAGGAGCTATGAAATAATGTGTGTATATGTAGTCTGAAAATTACAATCCAGTGCAAAAACAGCAGACTTCCACACTAATAGTTACAGATTTCTTACAGATAGCCATTGTTTTACAGAGTGGCTTTACAGTGGCAATTACAGAAAGGTTAACAGTAAATAATACAAGTAGCTTTAAAAAAAAATGTAACCATAAGGATTCCAACTTTAAGTTAAAACATCTTTTTTATAAACATATAGTATACATGCAACAGTTTAAAGGTCATGTTCATGAACATTTTTACTCATAAAAAAATACAAATTCTTACTCTTTTTAAAATCTTGCTTTATGATGTCCATTATCCAGATTTACAATCTAGATTTTATGCCACCTGTACAATACACAAAATATCAGTCGCTTTCTTCACTACCCACAGTAACATTTTCTTTATTTTTATTGGGGAAATGTTTAGAAAATAAATAAATAAATATTTGTGTTTCCCTAAAATAATCAGAGAACTGTGTCAGAAAAATAATCTGGCATCCTATTAACACTGTTCTAACAAAATGTATAATACTCAGTATATTCCTGCCTATCAAATTGCCAAATATAGCTTCGATATCATGTACAAGGGGTACAGAATCAGTACCTTAAAAAATAGTTATAATTCCCAAAAGTTTGTTTCTGACAAGTTTTGAAATAAGAGAATATCCATGACAGCTTTCATTTATAAAAGAATGAACAAACAAGATGATATGTATTCAAACGTGTCCCAATATTATACAAGAATAGAATGAACCTCTTTTTATAATCAAGTCCATTAAAAATGATCAAATTTATGCATCTGCGCATAATTGTCTGCAAGCAAATTGGGTGCCACCTTTTGAGCAGAGGTGGAATTCATTCTGATGAGGTCAATGCCCTCATATAGCAGCTCTTATTTAGTCATGAGTAGATAGTAATAACTTCCCGCCCTCCACCTCTCACCAGAAGCACCCTTTCCAAGCCTTCAGTCAGCACCTCCAGAAACTCCATGTCTGATGTACCGTTAAAGATACTAGACCAATTTAAAAAAAAAAAAAAAATACACATTTTGTATGCAGACTACAACCCAAAACAGCATTTTTAACGTCAGTGGCAAAGGATACAGTTCTCATCTCCGTCTGTGTTTCGAGGTGGCCCTGGCATGTTGAGCAGCACTAATCGTGCGTCATGGGATCTGTTTACTATTACCTCATTCAGTTTCACAGCTGTATGCATTCTCCGCACGTTGGACTGATCCCTGGAATGTAGGGATGGAGATTTCACTCAGACACACAAAGAACGTAATAGAGAAAGTTCAAATGTGAGTGCTTTTACTGGTTTTTACTAAAATGGTTTAATCATTATAGCAGAAGCTGAAGGTAACTTAATCTGACTCAATCGGACTCACGGTTTGAGGCTTATGAGCTCTCTAAAGTTCTCCGGTGCATTGTTTTTGTTCCTCCTCTCAGCCTCACACTTCTCTCGAGTCCATGTCATCTGAACCTTCTCTGGAGGAGCTTCCACAATCTCCTCTTCCTCATCTGAGTACAGACTGCCCATACGCACCAAGGAGTGTCTGTCCTTAACCAGCTGGGCCTGGGGATTCCATAGGAGTCTTATGAGGTTTTGTCTTATCAATCTGTTAAGCATCTGACTGGCTAAAGTTGCAAAATGCATATATTTCATAAATATAACTTTCTGGAGTTAAACAAGATGCAAGACAACCCTACCTCTCTCTGTCTTTCTGCACTGGAAAGCCTCATTTGCCTCAGCATTTGGGACCTCTGCTCCATCATTAGTGTTCGTTCATAGGTGTATGCTGAAATGTCACTATCATGCTGAAATGAGAAAAAAAAAAAAGTAAATGGTAGTGGCTATAGTAAATGAAACAAAGGGAGTTTAGAAGTGCAAAAAAGCACTAGTTTGTTCCAGCTTTTCAGGTTTGTAGAATCTTATAGTAAGCAACAAACTTGATGTTTTCAGTTTGAGGTTTTTTTTTTATTACCAAGTCATTAACAGTTTTTTATCAAATGTATAAGTATTTATTTTCTTTTTTTTTTCCAAAATGTGTTGTATAAGTGGAACTCACCATCTCCACCACTTCCACCTCAGCCTCTATTCTCAGCTGATAAAGAAAAGTAGCCAGATCTTTCTTCATCTGGATGCTATTGTCATCCATTTGAGCTACAGTAAAGATGCGCATCTTGCACTTCCTCCACACCTAAATTACAAATAAAGTGTTGCGATATCACAAAGATAATATACTGTATAATAAATAAACGATTTAAACTTAAAAAACTTTTTTTTTAAAACCTGTGTTTTAAAGGCAATTCCTAGAACTGCACATAAAGTAAAACTTAACAAAGACAAGTTAGAGAAAGGGAGATATTTAAATACATTATTATTTAATCATGTTGTTGATGAAAGGTTAAAAATGTAAGCTCAGAATTAACAAAAAAAACCTCACATATATGTAATGATGTCATCTTACCTTATGCTGTTTAAGCAAGAAAGGCAGCAGCATTAACATCCCCCCATCATGGACAATCCACCACACATCAATGTTGCCATCTGTGAAACGTTCATGGTTGCTTGGATAGAAGGACACATTTTTGGGCACCATCAGGGCCAGCTGAGCAGCTGTTGTGCAGCGAACTGTGTCTGGGTTTGGATGAAAATGTGCAGGCTAAGATAGTTACACAAATCACATAATGTAAAGTATACTGGATACAGATAATGCAGACAAATGAATGGCTAACTAGATATATCAATCCAACTCAAACCCATGGTTAAGCATCCAAAATGTATATTTAGAAGTTAGACTGGCTTTATTACAGAGGTGTGTAGGTTGTCTAAAACAGAATTTGCGCAAGTAGCTATCACTGGGGACCCAGCTGAATTTGTGTTTGTGATGTTTCATTTTCTTCAGAATCTTACTTATAAAAGTCTTCCAGGCTCGAGGGTCCTCACTCTGCCTCCAGCCATATGGCCATCCCATCACCACAGTGTTGTGCTTCATTCCACCCAGACCACATGACTGGATCAAATGGACAATGCCCTCCCGAACCTTAGATGCAACCACAACCTGGCAGAAACCTTTGACTCGCTCAATTTCCATCATATTCTTAATAGCCTGGGGAAAAAAATGTGAAGAGACTGAATAGAAGTTCTTTATAAAAGAAAAAAAAAAGTTTTACATTGGTAAACATAGTTGACCTACATAATAATCACTGGAGAAAATACATAATTAGTTATAGATATGAAATCACAGAGAATGATCATGAAGCTATTCATCAGATAAATTAAACACATGTGTTTGCCTCCCTGAACAGTATCCACAAAATATATGAATAACCTCAGCATTTAGTGAACTGAAGATGAGTTGTTTCAGTATTTTCTTGTGACATAACCAACACAAAACTTGGTTCCGTTGTTAAATTCTCTGGAGGAGTCATACCAGTCATATCACATTAGGAAAAAATCTTACAGCACCGCCCCTTACTTTGTCTGAAATGGCTCATTGGTTGTTAGACCGCTAACAACAAGCAGTTGGCTGCCATACCCTTTGAATAACATCACAAAGGCATTAAAAAATAATAATAAAGCAATCACTGCAGAAGAAATGTGACATAAATTTCACAATTCATGCTGAAGCATTTCTATGCTTCATTGTGTTTTTCAAATTACAAAGGGTGTTCATTTGTAACAATCAGCAGCATTCTCAGCAGCACAGTATAATAGAAAACAATGGAGTGCTCCATGCATCCCTTTCAAGAATCTACCTGCTCAGCTGCCTGCATTTCTCCATAGCTGTCCAGGAAGTTACCATGGATAACAGAGCCCACTATGGTCAAGCCTTTTCCTGCTTTCAGCTGTGAGGCAAAGGTGAGCAGTCGGGGATATTTTACATGGAGGTCCTCATCTAGTTTCAGCAGCACCAACAGTTGAGGTCTGCAATGAGGAAAGTCATAGATTATATGAGGCAAAATGTACAAAGTAGTAAATCGCAAATGGAGAAATTCTAATTCAGTGCTGCAACTCTAATCAAAATAAGGACATCACGAATACGCTCATGACTATGAACTATGACTCACCATCTACAAGGATTGATGAAAGCGTGGGCTGTGACATTGTACTTATTAATTACATGCTGTAGGCATTGTTGTTTAACTACTGAACCGCCAGCGTTCCAGTTGTTTAGACCCATATCATGTTTGTTTCAGTATGAATTAGGTCATATGAAAATACTGAAGTCTTAGGTCTGATTTCCATATGTGACCGGAATTATTCAAAATATTACGTGAATACATAAAGTTAGCCCAGTTACCTAGATATTTTTGACCCTATTTTATTGGGCTACCATCTTTACATTTAATCTAACTATTGACTCGATTTAATTGTTTTCTGCAGATAGTGACTATTTTCTTTCTTTCGGTGTCACAGGAAGTGCAGACTTAGTGTGATAATATCAGTGTGGCAAGCTAACTTACTGAAACTGCCAAGTAGTCATGCTATCAACTAAAAACAAGAAAAAAAAAGAAGAAAAAAAAAACAACCAAAAGTTCCATAACATTGGTTATGCATATATTTTAAACATAATAGTTTATTATGTTTAAACATTAATAACATAATGTTATTGTGTGTTCAATATGTAAAGCATTTGGCAGTAAATTTCACCTCATACTTTTTATGTTGTATTCAGATATATTCAGACATATTCAGAATATGTTGTGCTGTTAGGAGGAACCAGTACCAACGTCAGCTATTTGTTTGTGGTCAGTGGATTGCAGGATGTTTGGTGCTGCTTTGTGTATTGCGTGTAAATTCTTCTCATGAATAAACACACATGTGGAAACTTTTATGTGCCAGCATGCAGCGTGTTTCCTGAAAATGGGATTCAAATGCCAGTATCTAAAGAGACACAGAACACATGTGTTGCGGTGTAGCTATACCTCCAGTTCTTTGTGTGTGGTGGTCCAGCCTCTAGTCTTAGTAGGGCATAGCGTGCAGCACTAAGAGAGAGTCCTCTTATGCCATCTCCCCACTCCTTCTCTGCTCTGTTTTTGTTTATGAGAGGAAAAAAAAATCATAGTAATGCAAGACAGATTAAATAATTACTTGTCCAACTATATTCACTGCTTATATGCAAAAGTCACACAGAAAAACAACCACCACAAGAACAACAAACCGCATGAGAATTTACAGTTGTAGGATAGTAACATCATAGCAGATCAAATTGGATTCCAGACGTACCCCTGGTACTCAATGTACTTATAGATCATCCCAGCAATGCCCATGGCCACAATGGCATAGTACCAGGAGGAGATGAACATTAGAGCCAGACACATACTCATGCCCAGGAATGACAGAGCCCTGTTAGTATGATACATGAAATATTTTTTTGCATGATAACAAAGGTGCCACTGGTTCTCATGTGTTACCAATAAAACTATAAAGGGCATAAAACTGGAAAAAATGCACTATAAAACATAAATATGCAACACCTTTACTTACCAGTGGTAATATTTGAACCTTGGCCTCCAGTTGGGTGTGCATAAAAGAGTTTGCACTGCACAAGCTAAGTTCACAAAGAGATAGCACATCAAGAAGAACCTGTTAAAAGGGACACAAATTTAAAAAAAAAATGTCAAGTAGATAATATACTAGTGCACCACAGTCAGGAAATTTGATGCCTGAGATAAGTAAAGTGATAAAAGATTTTTTTAAAAAGATAAAAGATATATTTGATGGTTCTGATGAAAGAGAAAGGCCTTTTTGTGGAATATATGCTCAATATTTACAATAGCATAATATTATGAGCTTACATGGAAAGGATAGGAGCCACCATGTCCAGAGAGGCAATAAGGATCCCCAACTCAGCAATAAGCCCAGTCAGCAGCAGTGCCCATGTAGGTTCCCCATTTGTCTTACCATGACCAAAGACCTTAAAAAAAAAAAAAATTCAAATCATTGGCATAGAGCAATGCAAATGTCTTCTTGCTTCATGCTGTTTTATATTCAAACAACCTTGTAAGTAAGATATTACCTGATGCAAATAAGTATTGGAAAGTTATCTCATTTATACAAATATTTAAAGGGGAAAAGAAAAGAAAAACCCCAAAAGGAGGAAAAAAACAAAAAATTGGATTAACCTATTTTCTGATTATACTGTACGTGTAAAGAATCTATTTCTGTTTTGCAGTGTTACTTTAATTGCTTTCCCTATAGAAATAGCTGAAGAACCACATCAGAGCTGTGCTGTCCTACCCTCAAGAAGGGAATGATGTTGTCCTTTGCAATGGCTTGTAGAAGTCGTGGCGCTCCTGTGAGAGACTGCAGGCCCGCCCCAACAGTAGAGAAGAAGGAGCCAATAACAATGACCCATGGAGATGGCCAGGCAAGAGTTCCCACCACTAAATTTTTTTTAACTGCATCCCCAAACCTGCAAGTACAAGCTGATTTAATAAATGTCTAACTATTATATATGTATATATATTTATTTATTTTCAATTGTTAAACCTTACCATTTACAGGAAGTATTATAATAGTAAAGTGGTAATAATTGCAAAAATAAACTTACTTGTCCCTAAGGACTACTCCTTCAATGCATGAGCCAAACAGGACCACAGAACTAAAATCTGATTACTACAGGTTAAGGATCTCAAAGTGAAACTAATGTGTATTGTGATTGTGTATTCATCAGAAGTGAGGATACAAACAAGTGAAGTGGTGGTAATAGCTAAGATAGTTCCCACAGGGATAGACTTCTGAGCATCTTTGAGATCACCAGATCTGTTGGAGCCCGCCATGATACCTGCAATGAGAACAGACCACAGATAAAAACAACACAAATGTAAAAACTGTTAAACAATGCCCCCTACTGTCTGTAGGGAGGACTGTACCATCTGCACACAATTTGACCATGCATGTGTTTTTACTCTAGAAATTAGAACATGAAAGGTGGCAAAAAATTACTAAACGTATATTATGGCTTTAAACTATAGATCTAAAGAACTTTCATATAGTCACACACTCAAGCTATTGTCACAACCATGTGATGTTAGTGCCCATCCTTGATGAATGTAATATTTAAAAATAGTTTTTTCCCTTTTCAGTAGGCTGAAGCTAGTGTCATAAAAGCTTAAAGTTAGATTGTCAGTTTCATCATACTGTCCTACCTGTGGCAGACGGGAAGAAGATCCCCACCAGAAGTGTGAATGATGTAGCAATATCTGCTGACACATACATGCCAAAGTTCTCCAGAGCACCATGGGCATTCATAGGCTGTAGCCCTGCCTTCTCTAAGAGCTCTCCTTTCTCTAGGTAGTTTCCCCACATGTTGTCTATAGTATGAAGAAAAAAAAAAAACAGATTTGATGTTTAGACAGAACTTAAAATTGGATTTTCATGGCTCAATGCCAATGAAAAAGAAAACGAAAAATTCCTGATATCACATTAATCTCTTTGTAACTTAGACTACATAAGATTACATTGAGAAAACACTGGGCAGCTATACAAGTTACTATAACCTAACTTGTACAGTTCATGCCATTTCAAAGGCAACCTATCTTAAAATGCAGCATACCCTATACTAATATCTTGTCCATTTTTACCTCTAATAATTCCGCTGCCCAGTCCAGGGATGCCCTGTATCTCTGTCACATTGTTCCTGTTAAAGTAGTCGTCACAATGAGCACTGCTCATGTTCCCTGGTAGGCAAAACTTATCCCACAGCTGACTGGGCACTGTGACGTTGCCCTTTGTTATAGTTTTAGCACAGACGTCGAAGCGATCTCTGACCAAAGTCCTGTTGCCCAACATGCAGATCCTACAACAAGAACAATGACATGGACAAAAGATGAAAATATTAACGTTATTGTTAATACAGATGATGTACATAAAACATATCAGCTGAATTAGTACAACCATCTATTAAACTCATACTAATTTTGTCACTATATTTTTCTAGGAACGAGCAACTCAAATTAACTTCACTAAGCCCTTTTAGGAATTTAACTACTTTTTCTATTTTAG
Source organism: Pelvicachromis taeniatus (assembly GCA_015108175.1). Lineage (NCBI taxonomy): Eukaryota > Metazoa > Chordata > Actinopteri > Cichliformes > Cichlidae > Pelvicachromis > Pelvicachromis taeniatus. The sequence continues at coordinate 41,867 of VURO01049927.1, read as the reverse complement.
AAAAAAAATACATAATTCTTTACGTGCTGTTAAGACGTGTTTATTTTAGTATGACTTACGGGAATTCGGGTGGATGAGTCACAGATTTGATTGCCCCAGCATAAATAGAAACAATTGAGATAATCACACAGGCCAGGAAAAGAGAGGCCAACTTGTTGACATATTTGACTCCTACAAAAACTACTACAGCCATCAGGCTGAGGCATAAAGAGCCATAAACTCTCATGTTGTTCAGCATGGCACTGTCACTCCTATGGGGCTCTGTGTCATGAAAGATGGCTGCCTGGGGAACCAGATATTTCTAGAAAGGAAAAGAAATATAATAAAAATCATAGCAGGATATAAACCCTATACAGTATAAACCCATGCTATGCAATTATTAAACTGTATCTAGAACTATATTTTAATATATAAATGTGAGCTTGAATGTAACAGTAGGATATCATTTTGGCAAACTGACCAAGAAGATTTCGACGGCGCCCAGTATGTACATGGCAGAAGCAAAGGTAGTGCCCAAGTAGAAACACAGCCCCACAGCTCCTCCAAATTCAGGGCCAAGTGAGCGTGAGATCATGAAGTAAGCTCCCCCAGCTATACAGAAAAGACATCAACATAAAAATTCACTGGAAATTTCTCTTTTTTTTTCCTTCTTCTTTTTTTGGGAACTACACTTAGAGCACATGACACTAAATTTCTTCCTGCCACAAATGAAAGAATACGCATTGAAAAATTCCCCTTTACCACTTTATAGCACCCAGCAGATTATATACCAAACGCCAATGTGCAATCTTATATAAACTTATATAGAACTGATAAAAAAATATATATAGAATAAAAGAAAAGAAATCTTTCCAGTGAACTGAACAGAATGAAGAAGTTCTAAGTGTTACCTGGAACAACCCCATTAGTAGCAATGGCACTCATAGATATGGCTGTCAGCATAGTCTATAAAACAAAAGAGAAAATAAAATAAAAACATGCAGACAACACAGCAACTTCTCTTTCTTGGGTATAATGTTAACATCTGCAGATCAAACTGATAGCTAAAGAAAAATCTTGGTATTTATCTAAAACTACAAAGATCAGCATATGTAACTTAAACCATGCACAGTATTTGTTGAGGCAAGAAAGTGGGGGCATGGTGAGTAGAAAAAACTGTTCAGTTTTGAATAATTGCTGCAGTTTATGTAATCCAAAATGTTTAGCAACAAAACATTGGCTAATGTCCCACATCGGTGGGAGAACTAAGCAGGTATTATTTTGTGTATATATCTGGGTATAGTGTGCTTGTGCATACTAACACATGAACAACACATAAGGACAATCAAGAGGGACTGTACGATGCCAGCCATCCCAACAATCCATGTCAGTCGGAGAAAGAGAATAACGCCAAAGATGTTCTGGAGACATGGTAAGTAGACTCCCATCAGAGTGCCCATGTTGGGAGACTGAGAGGGGGGGGGGGGAGTGGGAGAGCAAGAGAGAGCGAGAGAAGAGTAGAGTATTGAGCATGACATTTCAGGAAACAAGTGTATTGATCACAAGTATCGACTGATGTACTTTTTAAAGGTCATTCAATCATGTTATCAGCTCGTTGCATGTATCCAGGTCTTATACAGCCACAGTCTAAATACAGAGTGTAGAAAGGCATTAGCAATCAATCAGCAAGCCTTAATAACATGGACAGAGAGGCAGAGAAAGAGCTACCAGTGGAGTATAATGTTTCCAAACCTCAAAAGACAGAGTGTACAGATTTTAAAAACAGTGAAGCACAGTGTTCCCCTGCTCTGCCCTGACTGCTGACCTTGGGGGTCTTCCTACGTGAGGCCTCAGCACTCTCCTCCTCTTCGTGCTCTTTGGCGCCCTGGGTGATGTTAGTGTAGTTGACCAAGCGGCTGAGCAGAGAGGAAACCTTCGGCCGGATGTCCAGCTCTTCCTGAAAGAAGACAGGACATGAAGTTAATCTCACCAGATTGATTTTAATTTATAACCTGACAGAAATAATGCAAAGTAAAAACAATAAACCTCAAATAATGCCAGGTTCCTGTCATAGAAGTCATTCTTCTTGCTAGCAGCATCAGAACTGTTAAGGAAAGGACTGTCTTCTTTATGATTGCCATGTCCTGTTAGAGAAAGGGACAGAAAAGACAATAAAAACTTAATGAAAACAAAGTTGCTCTGCGGAAAAAAGGCAATTTAGTTTAGACCTTACAAATGTTTTTCTTGACAGAAAATATGGCAAACATTATTCTCATTTACATAAGCAAAACTAATGACTGATTCACTAATATTAGGTATGATTCCCAAAATGTTTGTTAAGGCTGAAACAATATTGTAACATCATTACAGCATCTTGTGATGGTAAAGTCGAAAGCTTCTTTAACCAAAAAATAAGTAAAAACTATTTATAAAGGGACTCAAGAACACTTTTTAAGTGATGTAAAAATGTATAGTTTACAGTTTCACATAGTCAGTCTCCTTCCTTTTTTTTTTTTTGTTTTGTAAATAAAAGACAATGACTCAGTGAGTCTCAAATACCATGAAAAGTCATTGATGGATTTACACCAAAACAGACATCAATGCTTCAAAGAAAAAACACCTGATGAATTTGTTTTTATTAAAAAGTACCTAAACTATATAAAATGTGACGTTATTACAGGGGGAAAAACATTATCAACACTATTGCTTGTACAGGAGCAAAAAAGGAAAACAAAACAAAAAAAATTATTCCATAGCGATTCTTCTTCGCATTTAACTGTCACTGCTAATTTTAATTGAAACATCTTAACGACCTTCATGTAGCAGTAATCTTTAGAAAGACAATTCATGCAGCAAAATTGCAATGAAAGGCCAAAAGCAGCACAAAATGACAAGGTCCAGGTGATAAATAGGATTATAATTAGATTTCACTCTCATTAATTTTTGCATTTCAGGAAGAGAATCAAACAGAGACAAGCACAGCGCTTGGGGCAATTACTGCACGCAAAGCAGCTCTGCTAACTTTATCACACACACACACACACACTCATAGGCATAAACACATCTCATTACCTAAAAATTACCTAACCTTGGATTATTGGAGCATGTAAACTTTAACAGCGGCATCTTAAAACCCAAATGAATCCTGCAACAAAAACTCAGCCAACTTACCAAGTGGACATGAAATAGAAACGCATTCTCAACTGTGCAGAAAATACCTGCAAGTGAGTTGGCTGAACTTCCATGCTGGTCTTCACTCACCTGTGTTCTGCGTCCCACTGCTGCTAACAGCACTATCAGCGAGCATACTTGTGCGCTGTGTGTGCAGTGTGCAGCAGCGTATACTATGTTCTGCTATCCAGGACACTCGGTCACCCAGGGTGAATACTCATTCAGGGGCCTAATCTAACACATGGTGTACAGTGAGGAGGGGTAAGAGGTGGGGAGTGGAAAAAACAGGGATAATTTACTGACTCACACACACCACATACACACATATTTAAGACACAAGCCTTCTCACAGGCTGGGTTGGATTGAAGATATCACGCTGAAGAGCAATCTCATATTTTCTGCATTTTTAAATTGTGCTCATGACCATTTTGGATATATCGGTATGTGGGAATATTTTCCCCAAGTTAGTGCTCAAGAGCTGTAGTAAAAAGCAACACCACATAAAAGATAAGCAGACAAGCAAAAACCTGTTATTGAAAACCATCCATTGCAAATTGTCAGTAATGAGATATAATTTAAAGCTTGGCCTTTCTCTTTACAAAAAGAAACCCTGATCTGTGAAAGTTTAAAGCCAAATTCATGTTAAACTCGTATCTACACAGCTGGAACGCAGTGATGACTGGGGGGCAATAAGAGAAAAAAAAACTGAATCTCAATACTGCCCTCTAGTGCTGACTTAATGTTTGGTTTGCCATGAGATGTTCAGTGGCTTCCTGGCAAGAACTGAGACTCAGTCATGCTGAATGCTCTACATAATAACCAAAAAGCTAAAAAGCTAAAACTTCAAATAGTTAGGCTTGCAACTCTTTCCTTTTTGGGCAGGCAACATAAATCTGACTTTAACAATGAGCCAAGGAGACAGTAGGGGTTTCTTGTTAATAACCTCACATTAAATGTCTAATCTAAAAGATTAAAGATTAACTGGTCTGTTATGAAGGCAAACTGTAGTCCTGCTGTGAGCACAGAACAGCAGAGACTTTACTGCATGTGCTAACTTGTCATCTGTGTTCCCTGCAAAACTGCTCACAGCTATAGGTAGAAGATCAAAAACTTCACTGTAGGAATATCACAGTTTATAGAAGAGTGTATCTATGAAAAGACCTATCTACAAAAGTCTATCATCTCTCTATCTACAAAAAAATGTGTATCTAGATAAACAACAACAAAAAACTTACAGTTTTGAGATTCTGACTATGTATGTGCAAACCACAGCAAAAATTTCAGACATTTGTATTTCAGACAACAATGAAGGCCGAATTCTAAGATGGATGTAGTCTATCTCATAGTTACAGTACGACAGATTAGTTTTAAACAACCTGAAATACTTTAACTCATTATTTCAGTAATGACAGGTCAAGGTTTGTATGAAAATTGTGGTGACTGAAAGTGATGATGGCTCTAATGTTTGAAAAAGTCAGGCGAGTTACTTATCATTTTGTTTAAAGCATGTTAAGAATGTCCAGTTAGGATCATTTCACTAGCATATAATTAACTGTATTAATTTGAAAATCATACTATGTTATATGACTGACAATTGTAACATCCATGTATAGATTTCCAAAACAACAGAAACATTCTGGCTATTTTCACTTTAAGAATTTAGCTCAAGTCAAACACAACATGCAACAAAATCTGTCTGTTGTGTATTTCAAAGTTCTAAACAAAACCAAAGGTCAAGTTTATTTATGATGCTATACATTCATCAAAACTCCTTTAAAGTAACTCTCACAAAACATGTTCAAGATATCTCACAGAATATTAAAATGCACAGTGTTGTTTATTATTATTATTATTATTATTATTATTATTATCACTAACACTATTATTATATTATATACAAATTGAACATATTCCATTAAATATTGTTATAAAACTAAAGAAATAATAATAAATATGAGTATTGCATTACTAATATTCTTCAGGGTTAGTTTTACATTGACAAGTTAAAAAAAAAGGGTGAAGGGTTAAGATGGTTGAGAGAGAGAGAGAGCAAGAGAGAGAGAGAGAGAGAGAGAGAGAGAGAGAGAGTGTGAGTGAGTGAGTGAGTGAGTGAGTGAGTGAGTGTCTAGCAACGTTTATGTACTTTCAAAAGCTGATTAGACTTGGAAAACAATATTGTGGTTTATTAGCTTCTTAGGATTTGAAAAAGCCTCTTTGCTAAACTTCCTCTTTAATAAATATTTAAGACTTAAGCTTAGCTTAGTCCATGAAGTAAGTTGGCAATAATATTGTACTAATGATAACTGAACACACCGTCTGCAAACAGCTCAGCCCAGCTCACTCTGTGTGTGTGTGTGTTTGCTTTTATATAAGAAATTTATACAAAGCAAATATCAATGTGTCTATTCTACAGGGTTGCGCACAGAGGATACAAATGCTGCGTGGCAGCAATACAAATAGTTAAAAGGCAAACTTGTTCTCTATTGTGCACTCAGTATGTTCTCTCACTATACATGCAATACTGCATGGCACGTATGGCATGTATACTGCACAAGTCTTCCACACTGGTGCAAAAAGTCACTTTAGGCTGCTCCCTTGCCACAAGAGGTCCCCATAGCAGGTAGATCCACATGTCTGATTTGGCAGAGTTTTACAGATTCCCTGACATAACCCCAAATGGCATTTGTATCTCCAGGTGGGATCAAACTAGGAACCTTTTACTTGTGAATGTGTTTACCATTACCTCGTTAGAAGCAATATAAAAGCAAAATAACAGGTCTGCATAAATGCTTAAACTCAAAAGTACTATCAACCAGAAACCCAAGGACACAAGATTTTTCAGCAGAACATTTTTACTCAGCTTTCTTTTGCCACTATCATTTCCCAAAATAAGCAATGCAAACTCCCCTGTGAGTTTGAAATATATAGAAACTCAGCCAACCAGTTCAGGTCCAAATGTGCCCATCGTAGGGAGTTTTTAAAGTCCACAAGAGATGTCACAGGGACTCTGACCAGGTTGTGATCAAATAGCCAGATTTACACAATTTTTATTTATGTAACAGTCCAATCCAATCCAACCCAGTAATTCTGGACAGTAATTCTTCTATGCAATCAAATGACACAGGTTAGCCTTTTGCGCATCACTGAGATTCTGGTGTCAAGGACCCTACTGCAGGGTGTCGAAAATTCCACTTTCCTCATTGTCTTAGTCTTTGGCAAGAAATTATGTAAGAAAGCAATGCTGTTAGAGCAAAGTTTGTTGTAATGACTGTATGTCATGGGGAGTACAATCTGACCAGAGCACAGGAATGTTAACCTGCTGAGACTTACAGCCAAACATATTAGCTCTGATGTGTGCTAATGATGAGAAAAGGGTGGTTGCTCAGTCTGATTACCTCAGGGGGTTGTAAAGGGTTTATCATAAAATGGATTTCCAAAAACACACCAATAAAATAAATGGGTATGCCAGTGTGTAAAGTATTTTATAAACAAATTAACTGTAAAATGTAGTCTCCACAGGGAAAACATCTGCAGTCTTTACAAAATAGTTTAAAGTTGTGTTTTATGTACGTAGAGTAAATACTTGTGAATTCTTGTTTTGCATGAATGATCACGCAATCTCCATAGAATGCCAAACAGCCTGCTGCAATGGGGTAAACAAAACAAAAAAAATCAAGCAACTAAATATATATTTCTTAGTACTTTCAGTACTTGAACAACAATTACAAAAGGTTTTGTTTTTTAAAAATCTGAACGGCGCTGCTCTGATGTGTCGTTTGGTCCCTCATAAAGCACCCCAACACAGCCACTAGTAAACCCAGGACACAGGGAACACATTCAGTCCTATAAGATCCTCAACATGAGCTAGGGAGGTGGAACATTGGGAGGTGGGGGTTCAAGCTACTCTGTTTACTTGTTGTCGCTTTCATGTGAACCAGCAGAGAGAACAAAGATGTCTGATGACTGGATGACAAGATAGCTGCATAGCATGAAATTATGCATTAATCAGTGTATGATCATCTACGTCACTAATAACAAAATGTATTGCAAATTTTGTATCTGAGTGCCACATACAGTCATGTGAAAAAGAAAACCTTTCAGAGAAGTCTATGCAATTTTTCTATGAAATATTTACACCCTTAATGATCTCCACAGGAAATAGAGAGTAAGTAGCAGCCAGGTGCTCTTAATTAAAGGCACTTAATGAAATGATCATCAGCAAGTGTGAGTACCTCTTTAAAAGGCACCATTTTGACTTAACAATGCCACAATCTTCCCAGGAGTGGACATCCTATTACACTCACTCAAAGTTCAGCCCGTGGAATGCTCAGACAAGGTCGCCAAAAAATCCAGGGACTACATCTCAGATGCTACAGCCCTAAGTTGTCATGCTAAATGTCAAAGTTCAAGGCAATGTGATTAGAAAAAGACTGAACTGAAAGACTTGTTTGGAAGAGTTTCCAAAAACAACAAAAGTACATGTCAGCACAGTTTAGGCGCTCTTCTTCATCCGAATAAAACTACAAGACTTTCCTTTGGACAGTTTACCTATGCAGTGCCTAATCCTTGGCCCATATTAAATCATGCAACAGGACAATTATCTCAAGCACATCAACATATTGACACTAGAATTATTGGAAAAAACAAAAGCATGTAGCTGTTGCAATGCCCCAGTCAAAGTCCAGACTTCAATGTGATTAAAATACTGTGACTGGGCCTTAAGAGAGGTGTACATAAACATCCACAAACTGCAATGACCTAAAGCAATATTTTAAGGCATAAGAATCATAGAATGCATCATAGAATGTAAAACCCACTGCAGAAGAATTCTGCTACTTCAGGGTCTCAACTACAGCAACATAATGACTACACAGTTTGTCCTGTCCTGTAAGCTGAACAGAGCTGAATTCAGAGTCTTAAACAGACTTTGCGCTGTGTCACTTCCTCCCTGCTGCATTCGTCATCCTGTGGCAGACATATACAGCATGTAACACTGCCAAGCACACCACTCCCAGGATGAAATCATCCAGATCATGCACCCATTTTTTAAAATGTTTACCACAGACTACTTTCCAGTTATTTCTTCTGTCTAAATGTGGATGGATGGAAAGATAATATGGAGAGGAATTGGACATTTATGCACCTACAATTACTTCACGTTATACATATTAAAATCTCATTCACTAAAACACATTTCTTTTGATTTTCATTTTCTTTAATACTTGAATATAGTGTGATGCTTTAAAAAAAACCCATACATGTTAAAGAAAAAAAGATACTATAAAGCTTCAGTCAATTGCACTCATTTGAGTATCTAAAGGGAGTTTAATTTCAACATGTGATTAATTGAATAACAATAACACACTTTGCCCTTTTAATCATTCAGCAGTGTCACATCCTTTACTTCTTCTCTTTCTTCCCATCCTGTTTGACATAGTCACCCATGCTGCTTTCTGAAATTTTTAATGATTGTTGCTTTTTTGTACTTCAGGAAGCTTTTTTGTGGATTAGAAAGAATTATGACAGCAGAGAAACAAGGTTAAATAGCAAAAGACTTGCAGGAAGCACAAAAAAAATTTCAGACTTATTTCAAGACAACTCGTACCATTTTTACAACTCTAATGTGGGTGGCTTTCATGTGTTCTAGAAGTTCTTCTCATACAAGTCATGAGCTGCATGAAGAGCCATGAGCTGAGATTTCTTCTTGTTTTGCTTCAAATATCAGTCAACTGGAGACTCTGGCTCACTGAAGCATGTGTAATCTCATCTGCATCATGGGAAATGTTTTACTCACACATGCACTCCCACATTTATGGACAAACACACTGCAGAACGTATTTTTAAAAGCTAAACAGTGGCTGCACTAGAAAAAAAAAAACTAAAACAGTCGCATAGAGAGAAATGTACAGTGCTGCTTGTGGTTTGTGCAGCCTTCTGGACTTTTAATAAAGGCAGGGTGCTTCATTTGAAGGCCACACCCCATGTGTCTCTTTTACTTAAAACAAAACAAAAAGGTTCCACTGTTAGTTCCTGCTCTTAGCACACACAAACTGGCAATGCTCTCACCTAATCCTACCCAAAGGCTACAAACTCAGAGCTTCTCTCTGTCTTTTCTTTCAGAGTCTGGCTCCACTCTTTCCATCCTGATCCAGTGTAGAAACTGAGTGACAGCTTAGACAGAAAAGTGGGGAGGGAGAAATCTGCTTGTTTTGTTTAGCACCCGATCTATGAAAGAAAATTCTCCTCTGGTACAAAAAGAGCTCCATCTTTTGTGCAAGAAAGCACTTGAGGCCTTTCTTGTTGCCAGAGTACAGGCCCCACTCACACACCACCATCCCCTTTGTTTCTCCCCACCACAGTTTTCACCCTTTTCATTGTTTCCCTTTGTTATTCATCTGTCCCTGAGTTTATGTTAAAAGACTTGCTCATAGAGGGAAAAAGCAGCTCCAATTTGACAAATGTGTCTCTAATTATACCCTAATATCAAAAACAGACTGTAGGAATACTGCTTTCTGGCAATGGAGAATTGCCATGGTAACCATTCAACCAGCTGTTCAGAAGGCTCTCGGGGGGGGACACAAATCTCACCGAATATCGTGTCCACCTAATGAATTGTCACTTTAGGGACACACTTCTTTGAACTATAAAACTTAAAAAGACCCTTTGCGCAAAACTTGAGAACTGCGTAAAAGTTATTAGACTTACCATCAGAGCTGACAGTATCTTGATGGTCAGGGTAATCCTGTCCAGTATCCCTGTAATCAACCCAGTTAATCCCCTCTAGGCTGTCGTAGCTGGCCTGAACTTGATCTTTCACCGGTACGACTGTAAAGTGAGGCATGTTTTCATCACTCTTTTCGGTGTCTTTAGCTCAAACTAAACCCAGAGGGCTTGCAGTTGGGCAGCTTCAGCTAAACTCCCACTAATGGCAGCTACATTCCACTACACTGCGCTCACTTCCTCTGAAGGGTATTATCATACTCTCCGCCCACAGGCCACCCTTCCCTGCTTTTTTTTTCGTCTTCTTTTTTTTTTTGGTGTGAACTGTAAGGTTCAAGTGTAAAGCGTGGGTTTAGAAAGACACCCCTATGCCCAAACTCCAAATAAAAGTAACAAACTGTTGGGCACAGCTGTTTTTAAAGAGTTGCCGTTGTCATCATTGAGTCATACGTAGGGTGAGAGAGTGGAGCCCCCCCCTTCTGGTCTCCGTGTAGCTAACATAATGACATCTAACAGAGTGGTCCTTGTCTGTTCAAGGTTCACACAGGCAATCCTCTGTGTAAGCAAGCTTTCCCTAAAACACACAGACAGCAACGTGGCAGTCTGGAAAATAATCAATGTCGGTGAAGTGGAACCACAGGCCAAAAAAGACGAAGGAGAACAAAAACGAATTTATCAGTATAACATGGAAGCGCCCAGTGACCAGTGGCTAACACGGACAGTTGGATGCAATTTGAGGATTTGAACCTAGAGCTTTTTAACATTTAAGGAAGATGTTTTTAAAACTAACATTTGTTAAATAATTAAATGAGTGAAATTAATTGTATGTTAATGGAATATGATGGTCTGCAGCTGTTGAAGCTGCGAGGATAGCCTCTGCAGTGAACTGCAGAAGCATCAGAGGAAGAAGTAAAGTTTACCCTCCTCTTTCCAGGAATAGAAGCTAGTCTGCAACTATAAAACCATAAAACCAAAAGATCAAAGACACTCCAGAAAGGCTGTTATTAGAGTTCCTTTTTAAGATGTCTTTTTTTTTTTTTACATCTTGCTGCTACTGCTGTACTGGCTGTACAGCAGTAGGCTGTACTGCTACTGCAGCATAGCCTTTGATTGCAGAAGCTTTGTTAATTTTTTTCTCTCATACTTTTCCTTTTCTTTGATATGAAAACTATTAAAGGTTATAGAACAATTTTATGCAAATGAGCTACAGTCTTGATGACCAGGAATGACAATCATATATACCTTATACAAAAGGGGAAACATGTTTTTTGCATCTATGGATTTGTGTACCGTACAGACACAAGTTTTTTGTTCATGGCATTCTTTGTATGACAAACTGTGAGTTCTGATATCACAGAAAACTGACCCAGTGCAAAAAATGTACATCCTTAACCCGTGTGTGTCTATTATTTTGAAACTAAAAAATACAACATACAGTAAATATAATGCTTTATGGTATAATGCAAAAATGCATTTTTTAAAGGTTTAGGGTGTAATTGGGAGCAGTCAGTTCCCAATTACACACATTACATACATTGTTTCTCTATTAATGTAACTCCAAATCCACAAATACAAAGATTTGGAATATAAAAATGTGTTAAAAAATTCTAATCAGAATCTACACCTCTTAGCTCATATGAGGTGACTGACATGGTTATAAGCATACTGAAAATGGCTTCCTTTAAATATGTTTTCAATATATCTGATTTACATGAAATTGCCCTGGGAACATGTGGTGCTTCACTTTGCAAGCAATGCTTTACAATCAATATCATATTCCTATGGGAAGGTTTGTTAGTGAGCTGAAACACATCAGCATCCTGCCAAAATGTATGCAGATATGACTTTTAAAAATGATAAGAAGTTTAACTGTAGCATTTGTAAATCTGTCAACTGTAACCTGCAATATGCCCAAATTATCCATCCATCCATCCATCCATCCATCCATCCATCCATCCATCCATCCATCCAGCTTCTTCTGTTTATCCAGGGCCAGGTCGTGAGGGCAGCAGCCCAAGCAGAGAAGCCCAGACCTCCCTCTCCCCAGCCACCTCCTCCAGCTTGTCCAGGAAAACACCAAGGCATTCCCAGGCCAGCTAAGAGATATAAATATAGCTGAGAGATATATACCCAAATTATTATTTAGAAAATACCAACACATAAAGTTTCTCTTCAACTCATAGTAGAAGTTGTTTACAACTTATTTTTCTTCTTCCTGACCAGTTTTCTAACTTGAAAAAGTAATGCACACAAGATTTTGCCCATATAAGGTTATTTCCTAACTCATGCAGTGCTGTGTACAAGTAAAGGTCAGTGAGCAATGTGCACTGACACAAGAATGATTACTCATTCTTGTGGAAAGATGACTTATTAGGATTGTCAGGTTCCATGAAATGTGAGATCCAGCTTGTTTACAGCATAGAAGATAATTTGGGAATTGGTACTGTGAGGTACTGCAACTGAAAGTGCAGTGATAAAACAATCTAAAATATAATTTATTATATTTTCCACTGCTCCAAGTCATACCAGTAGACTCAGTGTACTGAGTCTGCCCAGTACAGTAGCTCACACCTGAAGCAACAATGCTTTGCTGAGGTCAGAATTAGGACAAGTATGTAGATAACTTTGTTTAAATATTCTTAATATCAAGTGTACTTTGACAGTCAGTTTGCAAAGTAGAATTAACTTCTGTTTGCCAATACCTTTTCTCATATATTGCAACGGCTTTGTACATGAGTATGTGTGATCCCACATGATGTTACGTTATTTATTACCAGAATGATATGGTCATAAATCACACTCCATCTTGTGACCTTTCTTCCTGGTGGTGCCAGCAGCTGCAGTACAACATGTACATACATTATCTGAGTTGTGATTATGGTTATTGTTCGCTAGATGGCAGTGTTTGAACACTTATTCTGGAAAAGCGGTTGGCCTATTCAGGCTATTGCACAGATCTAAATGTACATGATCAACCTATATCTTTCATGCATTTAATAAACATCAATTTATATTTATTTCAAGATCGTCTCCCAGCATTTAATTTTCCAAGAGATAGGATCAAAAACAAAACAGACACAATAAGACACACAGTTCATTCATGACCACAAAATAAGAAGAAATACACATACAAGAAATAATAACAAGAAAAATAAATATGTTATGTTTCTTGACTAATATTTGGCAACACAAGCCTTCTTTACTTCTTTGTTCAAGAAAATTTGTCATATAAGCTTTTTTAGTTAAATAATAATTAATAACTCAATTTAATAATCCATACAACAGAAAAAAAAAAAGACTCCAAGTACTAATGATGCATTTTGAAATATGGTGTTGGAGTTACCTTTTTGTTTACATTGTGAGAGTAATTAGTTCTAGAAACCTAAGAGTAGTTCAAACAAGCAAATTATATGCTGGGAATTTTAAAACACTGTCTCTACTGGAATCCTAGCATTAAATCCTTTTTCTAAGCAATGTAGGAATTGGTCATACAAAATGTGCAGGAACAATGTCATATATTAGAAACCTTTAGGTTTACTTGTCAGGTTATATCACAGACAGTTTTTTTCCCATGATTCTACCTTCTAAAATGTCTTGAGAAAGAGAAAGCGTTTTAAAGCCAAATGTCTGAACAAAGGGATTTCTCTGCATTTTTAACGAATGATTCTTTAATGGTAATTGATTTTGAAAGCAAAGCACCCCTTGTTTTTCTGCCAATGACACTGATTACAATTTTCTAATACTGGGCCTGTTGGGACTTAAGTCAATCCAATTACCTTTGGCTGCCATGATTAGCTTGACGTGGCTGCAGGGTCCTTCCACTTTGTCTCCAGCACTGAAAATCTGGATCTGCGGACAATGAATGTCATGAGGCCTGGCTGGGATTGTGACTAAATACTGGCATAATCTTCAAAGCACATATGCCTGTCTTCTAATTGACAGCAATTTGTGATGATTTCAGTCAGTTTGGCTCTGCAGAAGATCCTGCTCCTATGTGGAAATAAGATTGTAACCTAAAATCAAAAGAATAAAAGTGAAGCATTTGGTTAAAAACTCACTGGGTTTAGAAGAGGGGAAGCAACGCATCTAATCTTATTTTCCTTTCATATATTTATGTGCATAATCCAAATGAAAAAGGGAAATGCCTAAAATAATAATAATAATAATAATAATAATAATAATAATAATAATAATAATAATAATAATAATAATAATAATAATAATAATAATAAGAACAAAA
>VURO01049926.1:10046-40910 GCA_015108175.1 Pelvicachromis taeniatus | reverse complement strand
TCCCTTTGAGATAGGGTGAGAAGTTCGGCCATTCGGGAGGGGCTCAGAGTAGAGCCGCTGCTCCTCCACATCGAAAGGAGCCAGTTGAGGTGGTTCGGGCATCTGACAAGGATGCCTCCTGGGCGCCTCCTGGGTGAGGTGTTCCGGGCATGTCCCACCGGGAGGAGGCCCCGGGGCAGACCCAGGACACGCTGGAGAGATTATATCTGTTGGCTGGCCTGGGAACGCCTTGGTGTTCCCCCGGATGAGCTGGAGGAGGTGGCTGGGGAGAGGGAGGTCTGGGCTTCTCTGCTTGGGCTGCTGCCACCGCAACCTGGCCCCGGATAAGCGGAGGAAGATGGATGGATGGATGTTTAGATGGAAAAGTACACATTTGCATAGGTTTGTGTGCGCAGAAGAAACAGTAACATAATAATAATAATAAAACTCTGTGAAATAGATGGTTTTACATATTCTTTCTTATTTTTCATTTCTACTTCACTCTAATAAGCTTGTATTGCTAGCCAATAAAAATGTTCAGCGAAAGATAAGCGTGACTGTTTTTGTGTGAATGCATCACCTTATATGGAGGTCTGAAATGTGAAACCCAGGCTCTATCCGAGAGCCTAATCTTGGTCATCTTAAGATAAATTAGATTGCAGTTACATTATAACCCTTTATAAGAGCAGAGACCTTTCCCAGAAGAAGAACAGATGTAGCACATTAAAAGAACCCTGTGCAGAGGACTTTTAGCAGTGCAGTGACTGGTCAGAGGTGGCAAAGATTAGTTAATAGAAGGAAATCATGACCTGAATGCAGGGCAGTGCAAGGAGGGGATGAAAATAAAAGCCTAAACCTGACAGCTAAGCTATAGTTTCCTCTTGAAAGTGATGGTGCAGCTGCACGCAAATGAAAACACTAAGGCTGCCAACCACACTCTTAAACTTTCAAGGTGATACCTGATCCTTTGTATCAGCAGGAAACTGTTGCCAAGGGAACAGAATTACTTGACTGTTGATAAAGAATGTCAGGCAATCAAGAGGGAGCTGGAGGCGCTGAAGCACACTCTGATAGGGCAGCGGCACCTCCACCTCTTCTCTGAACGAGGATTTCGGAAACCTGACAATCCATCAGCTTTTCTACAGATGCTGGTCAGATTCACTGTGATCAGCACTGTACCACTGTTGCAGTCTAAATGTCTGTACCTGAGCACAACCGCTGCAGCACAAGCAATGTAAAACAAATGCATTCATAATGATAGTCATTACCTGACAAAAATAGCCCTGGGAAGGTCACCTGCAAGGCAGAGCCAGTTTTAGAGAGTGGTGCAGCTAACAAATGTTACTATGCTGTTCTCAGAAGACTTGGGCTGGATAGTCAGTTAAACCAGACATCAATGGGCTGACATTTTACCCTTTTTTATAGTGTAGTTGATGATGCAGTTTCAGCGGAGGCTGTCAAATCTGAACGCACAAGCCTCTTGTCTTTACGTAACATACCTAATTTAATGCTACTTGTTTCAAGTGGAAACCATTTTTCCAAGCTCTGTGTTTTAGAGACAGTTATATTTTTACTTCTCTGGTACACTGCACTCCAGGGGCTAGATGTATAAACAATGCATAAGCACGAAAACCATGCTTACGCTATATCCCACATATCACTTGGTATTTATAAAAGTACATATTATTCTAAGGTTAAAACCATCAGCAAACATGGTCTTTTAGACCTGCTGCCAATGGTGTAAGGTAGAAATCCAACAGATGTAACCTTTTACTGTTTCTTGTACACAGTAATTTGTAAAATGTCAACTGATAGCTTATACTTCAGATGTTTTTCTTTTGTTTATTGTTTTTGTTTTTAATTTGTCCTTCTAAACTCTGCTTCAATATTTTAACCATTTAGGTCCACGGGTAATCAGAGAGTCATACAATTTTTGTAATTTTGCCTTAAGACATGGAGCATCACCAAATGAGTTTCCTCCCCTGAAATGGTCTGCTGGGCCTTTACAGCAGCCACCCACAGTTGTTGCTTATTTATTGGTATTTCTGTTTTCTGTTTTCCTTCAGTAACTAAAAGAACATGGGTGACTGACCGGGCCATTGAAGAGTAACCCATTTCGTTGACTTGAGAAACTCTTGGATTGCTTGGGTCATTATCCATTTGCTCTGTGAAGTGCTGTCTCATCAGTTTTGCAGCATTAAAATGCATCTGTGCAGAAAGTATAGCCCTGCAGGCTTCAGAATTCATCATGCTTCATCTATCAGCAGTCACACCATCAATAAACACCAGTGACCCAATTCTACTAGCAGCCATACATGACCATGCCATAACAGCGTATTTGACAGATGATGTAGTATGCTTTGCATCATACTCTGTTCCTTTTTCCCTCCATAATTTTGTCTTCACATCATTCTGGTAGAAGTTGATTTCAGTTTCTGTCTAAAGACTTTTCTTCTAGACATATTGTCGTCATAAAATAAACAATATTAATGACGTTGGATAAATGCATCGTGTTACTATATTTTAGGGTAACTGTTGAATCAGTTTTCAGTTATGGCATCACTACATGGTTCTGCGACTGCTCTGTCAGGTTTAGATCCCAAATTCAAAATTGGATTAAACAGCAGAACAGATAGTTAGGAGGGTCCCTCAATCTTCTCTCCAGAAGATATTCGAAGAGTCAGTGATAGAACAGGGTCTGAAAATTACTAAGGGCAAAAATCTCATACTTTCTAATGAGTCGATGCCCTCAGGAAAATGTACAGGGTACCAAACTGTAAGATAAATAAGTATAAATGGTATTTGGTGAAGTTGTAAATGAGTGTTTGTATCTGTGTGTTATTTTACATGATGTTTCCATCTACTGTTCAAGATACATTTCTCCCAAGAGAGACCTCCGAAGGGAGGAAACCGATGTATTTTCCTCATTGCAGCATCCTTAGTAAATGCAGTGTTTTAAGCTTTGAGAATTTAAATCTCAATTTTGATGTGTGACTTATTTTTGAAATTGTTACATTGTAACCCCATTTCCCATCAAGGGTTTTTTTCAGCTCTGCACAGAAAACACAATCATAGCTTTGAGATCAGCAGCTCGAGGGGACTGTAACATTGTAACAACTTACAAGGAACTCTACTTTCTCTCAATCCGCCTTTTCTTTAAAAGCTATCAGGGAACGCTATAAGCTTCATGTAGGTTGGAAAACTTGCATGCATTTCCACTCTTTTTCACATAATGTTAATATATAGAATTTGGAAAATTAGATTTGTCAACATTAACCATCCAAATGTTTTTTAATTCTTTTGGTTCTTTTAGATTTTGAAGTTTTGATATGTTGCTTTGATGACTCAGGACACGCGGGAGAGATAATATCTCTTGGCTGTCCTGGGAATGTCTTGGTGTTCCCCCAGACAAGCTGGAGGAAGTGGCTGAAGAAAGGGAGGTTTGGGGTAATAGACGTATGGGATTTGGATACTGTGTTAGGGGTTTTAAAATAATTTTAGCTGGGGTGATAAATTGGCCTGATAAATTGTCTTGTTTACCTGCATTTGTATTAGTGTAATTTATTTGTTGATGATGTCTTTTTATGTATTTCTCACTGTTATTTGACCTGCCCAGGAACTGTGGATAAATATTAGCCAGCAGCAGCAGCAGCAGCTAAATCTGGTACAATGCATTTTATGTTTCAGGTGATCAATGTTTCTGTTACATGACAAATACAGAATAAACTGAAATGGAAAAAAAATTAAAAGGCTCTTTTACATCATCTCCAGCTTTCTAATCTGGCCTTCCTGTTCTTGTGTGCAACCAGTGGTTTGCACCTTGCTGTCAAACCCTCTATATTTACATTCATGAGATGATGATAACATACAGACAATGATAACATACCCCTACTCGGTAGTGAATGTGTTTCTTTTATTTCTTTTCTTTTTGTATTCTTCGTTTTAAAAAAACAGAAATAATTCAGTCGAGCATTTTAGTTGTCTTCTGTGGTCCTCCAGGCCTTCTGGTGTTTCTGACCTTGTTGGATTGTTGGATTTGACTAATCTTAAAGGATTTTTTTTACTATTTCTTTAATAGATTCATTTATTTGTTATTTAGTCTAAATTGCCTCACTCATCTACACTGAAGTCTCTTTTGACTTCATATAGAGAACTCCAGTGAAATGCTACTAAATATAAGTTCAACACTTGTAAACTTCAATTAAGCATCTTTTATCTGCTTAATTTGTTGTGGAATAACAAGACTCACCTGACCACGAAACTGCTTGCAAATCAATTATCTGAGCAGGAATTATAATCAGACAATCAAAACTAACAGTTAATGCTGTACTCATGTTAGAACCTTGAATTAAAACTGATACAGGCACAAATTTACAAAATTTGCATCATTGTCCACAAATTTATGGAACTAACTGAAAATTGTTAAATGATCCAATTTTTCATGATGGTGATAATTGAGGACTGATGAAAGGTCAAATCAAAAAATTCTCTCTGAACTATGTAAGGTGCTGTGCTCTACATTTTCATGGATGAACCTGTCATAAGTGATAAATTATTAAGTTTTCTGGGAAGAGCTCGATTGATTCAGTATCTTTTATTTAACTCTGATTTGCATACAGAGTAGACACATTGCATTGCCAGTTTTGTCTCTTCAGTCCTGCAAAAATCTGTATTCTTCTTAACAAGATGAAGAAAGCTTTTCACTCCAGAGGTTCAACCTCTAAAGAGTATCAAATTTAAAAAAAACCAAAACTGTGTGAATGTGGGATTTCATCAACTACTTTAAATTATGAGAAATGATACATTTGTTATATCTCAAAAGATACTTTCAGATTTATGAAAATGTTGAAGAGGTCCACTTATTAGAGATAAATTGGATCTATTGCCATAACTGAGTAACTGAAATGTACTGATCTGAAAAAGACCCTCCTGTGTTTTTTTTTTTTTCTAAGGTCTGAAAAGTGATGGGAGCAGAGAGTGTTTGAGAGCTAACTGCATACTCATCTGAATCATGTTCAGTTCATAAAACTCTAAGCTGCAAATTGGAAGTAATTATGCTCCACTTACCACAGAATCACCTCTCTGAAGACTCTTACAAGCTAAAATGTTTGAATAACATCGGAAGAAATTTTATTTCCATTTTGTTTATATAATTTAAATAACCAAAATGATAACGTTATATTCAGTTAATGCTCTGGAAGCAACGCTGCTCTCTCCTGCAGTCCTTGGATAACACGAAAGCAACAGTTTAGGTAATACTGGAAACTGGGAAAAAAGAACAACAACGGATTTTTGGCTTGTCTTTGCAAGGAATTCATTGACAGTATGATGCAGTGCCATATTTCTAAGATTCTTGGCAGTACTGTTACAGAAATATCTGTGTGTAAGAGAAAACACTGCCAATTTACCACCAGTTCAGAAACTGCCAAATTAATAACCTTGACTATCTCACAGTTTCTCAGATTTGGATTCATGCTGAGCTTAGTTAGGATAATCTAAATGAGGTGTATAACTTTTGTTGCAACACAGGTATTAAATGACTGAAACTAATATATTCTCTCATGTGTATTTTGGGATTTTTGATTTTATGTACTAAAGGATCTTGTTCACGTCTGTTGCCATATTTGGGTTTAAAAAAAAAAAAAAATTATTAACATGCAAAGCCTGCCTTGTGGGAATAGGTGAACATAAGGGACATTGTTAGAGCACACACTTAATGGCTAAAAGTGCGCACACACCTTCCTTTGAACATCTCTTTCTGAAACTCTGGGTAATAACATGGCCCTACAGCAGCCTTCACTCCTCTGGGAATGCTTTCCACTACATTGCAGAGATTTGCTCTCATCCAGACACAAAAGAATATATGAAGTCAGCCACAGATGTCTGGCGATAAGGCCTTGCTCAAAGTCGGTGTTTCAGTTAAAGGAAACATTTTTAATGTCACATTTCTTCCAGAAGGTCATGAAGGTGGTTGGGGACACGATGTAGTTCCTCCACATTAAACTTGGCATGGCAGCTTTACAAATCTTTGTGTACGGGGTATTATGATGAAACTGAAAATGGCCTGATTTCCTAACCACAAAAAGCTATAAACACACTAGGGATTGAAGACTGTAGCACAAACAAAATTGCTGTGACTGTCTGCAATGAACTTGTGATCTTGTTGTCTTTGAAATGGTTGCTGGGGAACAGTCACCATCAAAGCAATGATAAAAACAAGACAGAGTCAGTCTGCTATCAGTCTGTCAGTTTGCAACTGAATGGGTTCAAGTTGGGAAAAAACAGCAATCTGTTTACGATCAATCAGAAAATCAATTGCAAATCTGTTTCTGTCTAAATTAAATACACAGTAGAAATTTACATCAACTTCTTGTCTTCTTTTTCTTTATTTTTTTCTGACAAGATTAGTCCGTATCATTAGACGATGTTCA
Source organism: Pelvicachromis taeniatus (assembly GCA_015108175.1). Lineage (NCBI taxonomy): Eukaryota > Metazoa > Chordata > Actinopteri > Cichliformes > Cichlidae > Pelvicachromis > Pelvicachromis taeniatus. Next base: position 34,500 of record VURO01049926.1, on the reverse strand, counting down.
TGAAAGCTTGACGTATACCTTGTTTCACAGCTGTCAAAGCTCTTACTATTGAATTTCTTGAGTCATTTAAACAGCAGATAAATTCGTACATATAGTTCATCAATAAGGGATGAAAAGTTGGGCCATTACTCGTGACAAACATTTGACTTGCAGATGTCCATCTTGGATATCTAAGGAAAATTCTTAATGTGTCCTAAAAAGCCACCTACATTTATTTCTTTATGGCTTTACTCTAATTACCCCACAAATGAGCTGTATATAAAAAAGTTACAATAGGCTTGAAAATTGGCCACTTTAACATTTATGTGCCAACATATTAGCTTGCATGTACAACTTGCAGCACTGTTGCTTCATTTCATATAATATATCATCACAAATATAAAATAACTTCTTAACATATGACCTAAGTATTTCACTTTGGTCACCACATTCAATACTTTGTCTGCTAAATAAAACAATGGAAAATTTAGCTTCTGGTCTTTCTTAGTTGTAACAATCACAATAACACTCTTTTTAGGGTAAACAAAATATCAGATGGGCATCAACTTACATCCAGAGTCCAGCCAGAACTTCATAGATTTGAAACAGAATCTCCAGAAATGTCTCTACAAATTGTAATGTAGTTGCTACAAAAACAACCAGAATACAATCAGTTGGCAACCAGTTGAATGAAGGCTCTGAATGCAACAGGAGGATAACTTACTGACAAGTTATGCTCATTGGCACAGACTTGGATTAATTACAATGTGTTGGCAACTTGTGTACATTGAAGGTGGTTGTGTCCCCAACCACCTTCATGACCTTTAAAAATAGATGGCACCAATTTGCAGACCTTCACTCATGAGAGCAGTTAATCCAGGTCAGAGAATAAAGACCTCCTTTCTTAGTTGCAAGTAGGATGCCATCCTATTTTTAAACTCTTGGATGGATTATTATTTCTCAGGAAAGCCTTAACCCAAATCCCAAACAACATCCTAAGACCGACTTTATATATACATTTGACCATATCATGTAATACTAGTTACCAAAACGTGAAAAAAGTAATAGGAAGTGTACATTTTCTCCATTTAGCTTTTATTTTTTTTAAATACATGTATAACTTGATCGCACTGGAAGGATGTTTTTCAGCTGCAGCGTTGTTGATACAGTATTTTGATTTGAAATCCACATTAAGCATTTAAATAAGAAGATATTTTCACCTACATCTTGGCATTTGTTTCAGGTTCCTTGGCTGTTATTTACTTCCAAACAAAGATTCATGAGTAGGCAGATGAAGTATTAATTTTATGTCATCTTGCCCTACTAGAGGTGTCCCGTTTTGTTTATTTGCCCACTACCAGTTGCGGGTGCTGTCATTCGTTTCTTTGACTGCTGAATTAAATATAGCTTCACAAATGTCGCCGATTGCAAGTCAGAATAATGCAGGCGGCATTTTTTTTTTCTGTTTCAGTTAAAGTTATTAAAGATTAAGCACTTAGTTTGAAAAGCTGTCTTTTTCTGTCACCCCCAGTCATATCTTATACCCAAACACTAGTTACAACCTTTGCTATTTATTTTAATACTTAATTTTCATTTTTCCCCTCTAGGGGTTTTACATAAAACTTAAATGTTTCCTCTCATATTAATTTAGAGGAATACCTGTCAAAGTGACTGGCTCCTGCTGTATGTTAACTTGGCAGAGCTGCTTGGCATTGTCTCTTGATTGTACTGCAGCAAACGCTTTTCAGCTGTGAATGTGAGAGTGAAACAGACAATTGAATGTTCAAAAGGTGTTCATGCTTTCTAAATTACATTACAAGATATTTTCAGCGAGTGTTACAATAATATAGTGCAGGATGGACAAGCTTCCCACAGCTGCTAAGTTAAGCTAAATCTCTCAAAGTGCCATATCAATTTTACTGAACAAAGAGTGATATTCTTCTCACCAACTCATTCAAAAGAGGCAAACAAGCATATTTTTCAAAACTATTCCTTTAACACCAAGCCTGAAGCATTATGTTGTTTTTCCTCTTTTTTTAAGCTGATTTTGTGCCAGTGCATGAATGTTCTCGGTTTCATCTGCTGTCGCACACTGGAGCGCTTTGAGTACAGGTTAGTCGGTGGCTAAACGAGATAGCAATTCAGAAATTGTATTGAATTTGACATGGTTTCATTCATGTTGCCCATCGCCAGTGAGCAAATGGAAAAATCAGTTAATGCGAGGGGTTGAGAATGATGAGTAGTCTGAATCGAACAAAGACGATTTACGATCTACCTGCCCTTCCAATGACTCTAATCTTGGCTGCTCTCCAGCAACTGGTCCTAATCACACACTAACTCTGAAGCTCTCTGGTGCGTTCAGTTCTGCTTGAAGTTGAAGTAGCTGCTGCCAAGAGTCTTCCACACATCCAAGACAGTCTGAACAAGTTGGTTAGCAAAAAGAATGAGCAATTGTTGCAGAATTATGGAAAAAGGTGCAGGATCCAGACATTCGCACAACTGAATTTCTCAAACTAAACAAAATGCGACGCATTAGGGCAACTTGTATAAATGTTCTAATTTCTGATGATATTATCACATACTTTTCATGTATAACCTGATGTAATATTAATTAGATTCAATTTCAATATCAAGATAAATTGTAGTTTTTCCAAGGTTAGAGCTCTAACACCTCTTCATCGTTTTTTCTTTTTAAATCTATCACTCACTCTGCACTCCAGATACTTTATAGGCATATTTTTTTAACATTCTCTATCTGCAGTTTCCCCTTCAGAATTTCTCATTTCAGCCACGAAGCTCTCTCTTTTGTCACTTGAAGTAAACACCTTTCGTGCCAGCAATATTCCATGCGTGATAAAAGCTCGAAAAGAATCCCTAAGTTCGTCAAGATAACACACGGAATTGATGATAGCCCTGCATGAGTCAGACCTTGAGCCAGTAATTTTGCTATGTGAAGCGCTCTCGCTGCAGATCTCAGGTCTGGGAGTATCATCAGTGGCCTCGCGGCACAGAGAGAACAAAGTACGATGCTGTGTAGTTTTACTGTGAAGTCAAAACTAACGTGCTTCAGATGAGTTTCTCATTAATTAAACTGCGCTTGGTGCTCGGGCAAATTAATGATATATGTTGGATAAATTCATTCAAGGCCCTTAAAGCAATACTGTGACAAGACTTTAAAATGTTCAGTTCAAAGAGAATCTTGTTTAAAACAGCTAGTATAGACTTTATAATGTGTAAAACAAGCAGAATTTACCTAATGCCTTGTCCGAGCCAATCTACTTAAAACTGCAAAAACGTAATCAAGACCTTGCTCAGGTCCAGACTTTTAAATCTGCTGATTTTTTAAAGAGACTTTTCTGTGCCACAAGAATTAGTCAGTCAACTGGGATATTTTAATTGACCAGTGTTCGTTTGTTTTTCTCACCCATGAGGCATAGCTGCTAAATAAAGGAACGTGCTGAACTGTTTTTTCTTCACTCTACTCTTAGTTTGAAACCCTGGCAAAGCCAATATGTAGGAATGAGCATGAAAACCACGCTGACGTAAAATCAGTGGAAATTTATACACTGGTCTGCCGTGATTGGTTACACAGGGACTTTTAGACTGATAGTCTATGGGTGATAGATAGTCTTCTTATCAGGCTACCAAAAGGTTGTCAGATTTAAATAAAAAGAAGCTGTTAACGCATGCCCTCCTGAACAAGAAGTATTTTCTGACTTGTCGTTCCCATTGAGAGGATAACATCATTTGTGAAGTGCTTAAATCACCGATCTAAAGAAGCAGAACTACTTTCTAATCTAAAAGTTAAGATATGCGTCGTGTTTGGGTAAACGAGACTTTGTGCCCGATATCGTTCGCATGCTGTTGCTTCGTCGATACTACTGTCTTCTCCTGTGCTGCAAATGAATATGATTTGTGATTCCCAGAGGGTTTTGCCATTTGAGCAGAAGCAGATGTTGTTTGGAAGCAGCTGATGCCATAATTTCTTTGGAAGATTTTTATTTATTTATTTTTTTTTAATAAACACTTTCAAATAATGGACATTTTTAAGCAGCTGTGCTGGTACAACCACCCACATATAAACAGTAAGGACACAGCACTTCATGGACTAGAATAATAACACTCCACACTGTGATCATATTTCCCACAAAAGCTTGGCAGCTTATATACGTGACATATATCAGATCACACGTAGCTTTTAGGATGGTTTTTTTTTTTCATATAAATGCATTTGTGAATATTTTAAACATTTCTAACGCTGTCATGGTGCATAAAGAGATTTCAGTGTCTCAACCATCATTGCCAGAGTTATTTGCTCAAAAGAGTCCCATTGCAGTTACGCAGTTATACCAAAACAGGATTAAACACCAACTGATCTTCCCCCTCATGCTTTAGAGTGACTCCATTACCAATGAATGTATACAATAAAGGCACTAACAAGCATGAGTCCTTGTTGTTATTCACCCTGTGTTCTACAGAGCTACAGTTTGGTTAATATCTATTTTCTTTTTTATTTGAATGCGGCCCAACAGGACATGTGTAGCCAGTAACTTAAACTCACCTTCTGTTTAAAACCTTGCTATTTGTGCCTGTACTTTATTTGACTGTTTTTTGGCTTATAATTTAATTAAAATAAATTTTTAATTTTAATATCACTTATGCACTTCATTTTTGGTATTTGGATTGATGCACCAGTGACTGCGTGTGCTTTCTCTTGCATAAGGAGCCTTTTGAGAGAACATTTTGTGCATCATAAAGATGTCATTGCTAAACACACAATGAGAAAGATCAGCTCATTAAAATGGATCACAGCCTGTCTATATTTTATCCAGTAACGCTGTCACATTTTTCTCAGTGTATATTAATGTAGAACAGACATATTTACAACCAGACTGACAACTCAAAGAGATACAGAATTTTTTTGAAACAAGGTTATTTTTCTGGCCTTAGTTTGATCTCATGATCCCCTCACAGAGATTGTTTTGAGCTCTGATGATATTGGTCAGGGGAAAAACAGCCTTAGTAGCTTGATCCACAGCAGGAGCTGCATAACACTAGGCACTGAATATTGAATGATCAGCCACTGGGGAAATTAATGGGGTATCACAGCAAACGGGCTCTATCACAAGTCTGGTTAAAATGACAGTGGCAGGAAGGCGGAAGAAAAAGTGCTTTGGGGGTGAAAATGTTGAGCATACTTAGTGTTATCTATTGAAGTTGCAGCACTGTAGGTGCCCAAGGCTTGACTCCACCCCTCATTCTCTCTCTCTTTCTCTCTCGCTTACTCTCACTCTCACTTCCTGTTTACATTCTTGATTCCTCTGTGGAAAGAGCAACAACAGCTGTTTAACCTGAAGCATTATTGTCCAACTGAGGGGTTTATGGATAAAGGTGGAACAAAGAGAGTTGCTTCACTCACGACGTTCAATATTCCGATATAAAATGACAAGTATGGAGCCCGAACAGCTGCTCTCAAACTTACATTTTGCATAAGTTGCAAGATACCAAACAAAAGCATGCCCTGCGAGGAATAAGAGTGAGTTTGAAAGCAATAATATTAAAAAGAGTTCATGTGCTGAGGGATTTTTAAGATTTATTTTTGGCTTTTTAAGCCTTCATTTGATAGGACAGGGAAGAAGGGGAAGCAAAAGTGAATGACATAAGTGTCCTGGGGTAACCTCAAACCCAGAGCTCTACAGGAAAGACTTGAGCTTTCAGTGGAAGGGGCACATGCTCTATCATGTGAATTGCATAGGTGCACTGTTAAGGGTTTTGCTGTCTCCATATTAGACTGCAGTACTAGATCATGTATGTCCTCCATAACTAAAAATAATTCTTGTGTTAGTTCGAAAGCAAAACAAACAAAATGTTCACTAATAAAATAAAATAGAACACCTCAATATAGTAAAATTGCTCAATAAAAAGCTCACACAATAAAACAGCTCATTGTACAGAATAGAAAAATAAACAGAGTCAATAACAAAATAAAGTAGCTCCAAGTTGAGCAAACAGAGCAGCATTTGTTTGATACAGAAGTCTATAAAGCCAAGGGTTCTCTGTCAGATAGAGGTGCGAAGTTGTAAAGCGTAACTGCTGTAGGCAGGAGAGATTTCTTGTAGCAGTCCTTGTGACAGCAACACTGCATCAGTCTGTCAGACAAAGTGTTTTGCTTCCTGTCTAGGAGGGAGTGGAGAGGGTGTTTAGAATTATCCATAATGGACAACAGTATGTTCGGTATCCTCCTCTGTACCGCAGCTTCAAAGGTGTATGCTTTGCAGCCAATTACAGAGCCAGCCCTCTCGATCACTTCATTCCATCTGTGATGCTGCTCCCCCAGCAGACTACCACAACAGAGTAGTCAAATATTTTCAACATCCTACTGCACATGTATCCCAGTTTCCTCGGGGAAAAAAAACTCTGCTCATCTCCTTCTGATATCCTCAGTATTGGTCTTCCAGTTCAGTCTGTTTTGTCAGTGTGGGTACCCAGGTACTTGTACTTGTACTTGTATTTGATGCCCAGAATACAAAAGACTGGTGTAGCAATCTTATTCCTTCCTTGTGAAATCACCACCATCTCCCTGGCCTTTGTCACGTTCAGCAACAAATTCACTGATCTGTTTTCTTCCTCCGGCCCGTCACTTATATATTCAGTGAATAGTCATCAGAGAACTTCGGCATGTGAGCTTGGCCCAGCTTTACTGGAAGTTTGAGGTATACAGGAGATGGTGGATGTGCCTGCTCGAATAACTTGTTTCTTTCTCAGTGGCCAGTGCAGCTTCTTCCAACCAAAAGGAAGTGTCTGCCTCACCTGAGGTCCAAGAAGGCGTATCAGTGCACTTAAGTTCTTCAGTTCAATTCGGTTTTATTTATATGGTACTAAATCACAACAGTCACCTCGAGGTGCTTTATATTGTCTCGTAAAGACACTATTAGATAGGAAACCCCAACAATCAGATGACCCCTATAAACATGCACTTGGCAACAGTGGGAAGGAAAAACTCCCTTTTTAGAAGAAGAAACTCCAGCAAAACTAGGCACAGGCAGGGGCAGGCATCTACTGCGGTGAGGGGAAGCACAAAACAGATAACACAAAAAGTACAGTTTAATAATGACTAATGATAAGATGCAGAGAGGTGTATGAACATGTAGCGAGGAAAAAGAGGTGCACAAGGAAAAGTTCTGAGTATTATGGGAAGCTTGAAGCAGCCTAGTCTATTGCAACTTAATTAGCAGAGGGTTTAGGGTCACCTGATCCAGCCCTAAGCCTAATCTTAAAAGTACAGAGGGTGTCTGTCTCCCGAATCCAAACTGAGAGCTGGTTCCACAGAACAGGAGACTGAAACCTGAAGGTTCTGCCTCCCTTTCTACTTCTTAAATACCCTGGGAACAAAAAAGAAGCTTTGTATTATTGCTCAAAACCTTGTATTTGAGGAGAAAGATTTTTAAATCAGATTCTCGATTTAAACTGATGCCAACAAAGAGAAGCTAATATGGGAGAAATGTAGTATCCCACTTTTCTAAAGTCTTGCTGTCACCAGTGGCTGTGAAGAAAATACAGCCACTGTCACAGACAGTGATCTGTCATCATGGGTCAGGTCAACCTGTGACCTTGTATTACCGCCTACGCTACATGCAACACGGAAAACTGTGAGTCACCACAGTGTCACAAGCTATGTAGATGTTGATGGAATATGATGGAAACCACCAAAAAGGAAGGGAAAATACTGTGAAACTACCGTGTGAAGCTGAGGGAAAGTGGCACAGTACATGTGATGTATAAGGAAACGTGTGGCTCAAAAAAGAGGTGTATCAAAGATCACAGCAGCTGAAATAACAGTTAATATTAGTTTGAAAAGTTATGAGAATAAGAAGAATATTGCTTGGGAACATGACAATAAACTTTAGTTTCTCTTAATGCCCTTTGTATTTATGTAGCGAGTGATTTGGAGAAAGGTTTCTTGAAAATAAAAAGACTTCTCTTTCACCTGCTGAATGCCAAACTTGTAACCTCTACAGTTTATTTTTAAGTTGGATAAACAATGTCTCTGCAGGGGTAAAATGTCCCCAAATGTCCCACACAAAAACATACTCTTTGCCCCACATTTTGAATGTGATTACTTTAGGTTTAAGTGGGGGCAGCTTCTCAATACTCAAATTGGCCGGGCTTCTTGGGAAGATGAACCATGCAGGATGTCTTCCACGGAAGCGTTATCTTATTGAGGCTCACGCTGTAAAGGTAATTCCAGATAGAAAGACGGCTGGCTGGCACTAGTCCACCAAACCCCAGGGGCTGATACTGCCAAAGCCTAAAGCCTCACCTTAGTGGAGTCTCTCCAACATCTCCTAACCTGGACAGTCAGGTGGGGAAGAGTGCTTTTCAAAGGTTGGGGGTCAGGTCCTCACAGTTTGCCACAGGGGACTGAGGAGATAAGGGCAAAATCATTACAGTGGAGGTGGAGGAGTCCTGGGTACTAATGGAATCTTGCATAGCCCCAGATTTACCCCCAGTAGAGACAAGGGTTTGTGTATTTACAACTCTATTGCTCTATTGAGCCTAAAGAAAACGAAAGAAATGAGTAAAGAGCCTAAAGGCAAATATTGTAGCTTTTAAGACCCTGTCAGTAGGGGAAAAAACATACTAGAGCAAAGTCAAATTACCTCAGTAACAAAATCCTACAGTATAAATTCTAGGCTGCCAGAAAGGTGAACAGTGTATTTAGATGCAGAATATTGGTTGCAAAATCTTCATAGTAGTGGACATTTTGTGTCCTTGAAAGCACACACTGAATCAAAAATACTGACTCTGTTTTCTGTGCATTGTTGAAGACATTTCGAATTCAACACAAAAGTAAGTGGATTTTAGCTCTTAATTTTCTGCAGCATTTTCTGCAGTACTGATCTCATCCATGCAATGTAAGGAAGCAGGTAACCTGAGACTTAATCACTGGGGGCTCTGCAGTGATTTGCTGAAAAAACATCAAAGAGAAAGTGATGTCAAGGTGAGTCAGATAGTTCAGCCTTTACAAGGTGTTACAAAAAAGTTGTTGATGGCATAGTTACACAGGGTTTTTTTTTCTAACAAAGAAGCTACTTGCTGTCTTGCAATTGCTGACAGGCCCACTGAGACAAAGCAAGTGGTGAAAGTGATGTTTTTTTTGTGTCCGGTGGGTCTTCACTGTAAACCTGCACACAACACCTTCTTGACATGTCACAATGCACTACTGTCTTGTTTCCTAGCATCAACACATGTCAACTCTTAGAAAAAGAGTGAAAATATTTGCTCTGCAGACCCTATCTTACTATTTAGTCGGACAGCCTGTTAGTATGGTGTGATGGGAGTCAAGTGTCACAGCCCTCATTTTGCTTGCACTGAATAATCGCATGCAGTGTGAGTGTAGGTAGCATATGCCCAAACGTGACCACAGTGACCTCAAAGTGCTTTATACTGTGACTTAAAGACCCTACAAGAAAACCCCGACAATCAGACGACCACCTGTGAGCAAGCACTTCATAACAGTGTGAAGGAAAAACTCCCTTTTAACAGGAACAAACCTCCGGTAGAACCAGGTTCAGGGAGGGGCAGCTTGAGCCTGAGGGGGGAGGAAGATAGGATAAAAGACACTGTGGAAGAGAGCTAGCGATTACTAATAACTAATGATTAAATGCAAAGTGGTGTGCAGACACGCAGACAGTGAAAAATTGTGAATGATGAAGAAAAGCATCATGAGAAGCTCCCAGCAGCCTAGGCCTATTGCAGCATAACTAAGGGAGGATTCAGAGTTACCTGATCCAAGCTTAACTATATGCTTTATCAAAAGTTTTAATCCTTATCTTAAAAGTAGAGAGGGTGTCTGTCTCCTGAATCCTAACTAATCCTAACTTAATCAAATATCCAGCATGGAATAATTCTCTGCTTTTACAACCAGAGCGTAAAAGCACAAGGAACCCAAGTGGCCTCCGTAGATGACACACTGCTCATCAATAAACTGCTCAATATAATACAGTGTTGCACCACTGAACACAAGTAATGCATAAATCACAGCCTTACCTGCGGGTTGACTCGCCCTCCGCCCCGGAGTGTTCCCCTGTGATTCAGGCAGCTTTGACATTCACCTGCCTGCCTTCATGGGAAAAGAAACAGACCAGTAGCTTCAACCTTTTCTCAACCACTGATTTAGCCTGCCTGTCTGCACTGATAACGCACTCTATCAGAGCTGGCCTGAGAAGAGGAGATGAGTGTTGCTCTGAGGCGCTGTTATGCTCAGGTAGGGCCTTTAGTCACTACCACCCATCCTCCGTGTGTTAGCCAGCATCCTCCTTTTATCTTAACCTTGGTAGCCTCCATTCCATACGCCCACTGAACCCCAACACTCATCTATTCTCCAGCACAAAACCACTGTGTGGAACCTTGAAACTCACTTACATGAACTCACACAATGGCAACCTCCAGAGCCATCTAGTCAGATGTCCTTTCACAAAGCTCAATTCATTTCAGCTGCCGGGAGATTTCAATGTGATTGGATGCAGGTATTTTGATGAGATTACTTCTTGATTTAGAGACGAAATGCTTGAATGCTTTAGACATACACTAGACTTTACATTGATGGCAACTATAACTCTAGCAACAATGCTTATGACTAATTTCTTAGTAAGTCCTGTCTGCAGTTCAGCACAGTAATAGGTGCTTTATATTACAGACCTTGATGTACTCTGCAACTTGTCAGCAGCGTTTCCAGCCCCCAAAGCTGACTTTGTGATTATATCTTTAAAAACTCAATTAAGATGTCAGACATTATTAAAATTCTCAGACAATGTGCATATTTCCAAAATGGAACTGAATGTCACTCGAATAAAGAAAACACATTAAGTGAACTTGTGATGCCTTTGCAGGTTTCGGCAGACTGAGTGTCAGAATACCACTTTTAAGGATTTTCAATTACCAGTTCAAACTTGAGTGACATTAAATCTTTATCCCACTCCATATTTTCATGTAAAACATCCAACATAAATATTCATTCAGTCCATGTGGCATCAGTGATTCCCTTTGAGTTTGCTAGTTTGCAAATTAAGTGTACGAGCACATATTTGTGGAATAATGTGTTTATGCAGAGCTTTCTGTCAAAGTTCCTGATGGCTGGGACTTTTACATAATAGTCATAACCTAAGGTTATTTGTGGCTCTGAGTTGTGTATTCAGCACAAAAGGGTGTTCACCTGGAGTTTTTTACACATTATTTCCCGCTGACAGATGCTCACCGAATCTGTGCTGAGTGATTATGTTTGTCAGGATGACGGTCTGTTTGCTGAGCACCGGAGAGTGAGATTGGAAAGTGAGAATAGCCACCTAAGATAGACAGCTGCAGCGCTGTGTTGATTGCCACTTCCTCTTGTGTGATTTAAAATGGTCTTTTTTCAGGTTAAAAGAGTCTCTGCCTACCAGGCTCTAGCCTGAGCCCTTCATCTCCATGCCAAAGCACTACGACCGCACTCTCTCGTCCTCTGACTGAAGGGTCACGATGGGGCAGAAAAGCAGTATTTTTTTCGCCATGGCTCAGATGAAGAAAACAACACAGTGATTGTGTATGTGTGCGCAATCAGACTGTGTTGCCCTTGCTGTTGAAGTAATAAATTGTCTCCCTTGTAATCAGCCTCTCTTTGCCTGCTGTTCTCATCGAAATTCTTTGAATGTTCTGTTGCCATGGCACCTTGAAAAATCTGCTGCTAAGATTTTTTTTTTTGTCTTCCTGAGATAGCAATTCTCATTTTTCTCGCTGCTTACCTCACAGACAAAATCACTTTGGATCAATTTGAGACAAAATTAGTACATAATGTAAAAATAGATTGTTTAGGAAAAAAAGAGAGAACATACACTGGGAGTATAAAGGAAGAAATGTTTTGCCGTGTACCCGTCTGGATTTTTGTTGAATTAATTCCGTCTGAATGCATATACAAACACTAAGAAATATGGGTTTTCAAATTGCTCTCGGCAGGGCTTGGGAAACTCCATCAGGGGTAACAGTTAAAAATTATGGTCATGTTACCCACAGCATGTACACACATCTTATGGTGAAGTATCTATATAAGGAACAAATATTATAGGTTTTAGCTCCTCCAGGGCTGAAAAATAAAGCCAGCCTGAAAATGGGAAATCTGTAGTTCCTTGAATGGCCACTTGAGGCTGTCTCCAACTCAGGGGCCACTGAAGCCCATTGAGAAAGATAAAAAGGATTATTTTTTAGGAGAAGGAAGGAGATGGCAAGACAGCGGAGGGTTAAATAGCAAAGGAGGTACAAAGTGTGTCTGCCGTCTATTACAATGGTGACCTTTTGGACTAGCAAACAAGATGGATGCTAACAGCGCTAGCAAGGAGTCAGAGGGAATATCGAGAGTGTAGCTTGATGTGCTTCACTGAATCATAGATGCACCAGGATATTCCCAAACACAATGCATCTGTGGAAGGCTTCCCCACTGTTGGGACTGACAGGGACAGCACGAGTGGTAAGCAGAAAGGAGGGGGGCTTGCTGTTCTTGGTAACAACTGGTGGTGTTCTCGGGTGACTTCAACTATGTCACCTTGGAAACTACACTGCCAACTTTCACACAGTATGTGGTTTGTCCCACAAGGGGGAAGAGAATTTTAGACTTAGTCTATGCTAATGTCAAGGATGCATACAGTTCCTCCCCCCTCACTTGAATGTGTTTTTAACAGTTTTGACACTGCAGTTAATGCCCCCCCCCCACTGACTTACCTGTAGTCAGCCTGCAATCCACAGCCACACTGCACCATTGCCTCCTGTAAAACTCCTGACATCCCTCCCTCACCTATCACTTTCAACCATGACCAGGTTCAAAGACAAATGAGAAGACACGACTAAGGCAAGTCTGCTGGACCAGACAGAGTGAGTCCCCATGTCCCCATAAAAGATTCATCCATGACCATCTCAGAACTATTGTTAGGTCACATCAGGATCCCCTTCAGATTGCTTACCAGCCCCGTCTCACAACTGAGGACCCCATCATCTACCTGCTCAATCGTGTCTACGCCCATCTGGACCAGCCAGCGAGCACAGGTCATGTTTTTCAACTTTTCCAGTGCATTCAATATGATCAGGCCCACGTTCCTGGGTGATAAGCTCACAGTAATGCAGGTGGATCAATCTCTTCTGTCCTGGATCATTGATTACTTGGCAGGAAGACCACGATGTCTGACAAGGTGATCATCAACACAGGGGTACCACAAGGGACCATCCTCTCCTCTGTCCTTTTCACCCTCTACAACACAGACTTCAGCCACTTCATAGAGACCTGCAATCTTCAGAAGTTTTCTGATGACTCTGCAGTGGTTGGATGCATCAGCAAGGGTGATGATGTGGAGTACCAGGTTGTGGGTGACTCCTTTGTTACGTGGTGCGAGCAGAATCTTCTGCAGCTCAATGTGACAAAGACCAGAGAGTTGAATTTGGACTTCAGGAGGACCACGAAACCTGTGACCCTGTTTCAATCCAGGGGGTCAATATGAATATTTGAGATAGCTAAGATGTCCAACATCTGTTGGACAATGCTCAGGATTTTCTAGGAGTCTGTTGTGGTCAGTGCTATCCTCTATGCTGTTGCATGCTGGGGAAGCAGGTTGAGGATCACAGATGCCAACAGACTCAATAAACTAAACCACAAAGCCAGTAATGTTGTGGGGACAGAGCTGGACTCCCTTAGAGTGGTGTCGGAGAGGCGGATGTTGTCCAAGATAAGGACAATGCTGGACAATACCTCCCACCCACTCCATGACGTGCTGGCCAGTCACAGGAGCACGTTCAGTGAGAGACTGAGATCACCCAAATGCACCACTGAACGACACAGGAAATCATTCCTGCCTGTGGCGATCTCCCTGCACAACTCCTCCATCTAATGCACAGTACACAGTGCAGTAGTTACACCCTTTTGCACATTCTGTACAGTGAAAATAACAAGTTATAATACAGTTTATAGTAAAATGTCAAGCATATATATTTCACCTTTTTAATATTCTGGATATTTATAATTGAGTTATTTGTATATATTAGAGCTATTTCTTAAATTTTGTAAACGTTGTAATATATTGTATTATTTAATTTAGGTCAGTTGGTTGCTGTTATTGTCGTGGAGCAACTGTAACCACATAATGTCCTTAGGTATAAATAAAGTATTCTGATTCTGTTAAAGAGTGCCATTTAAAATAGAAAAGGGGATCATTTGCCTTCAGAGTAAAGGCTTTGCCATTTCAAATGTGTTGGTTGTACCAATAAGGCATTTACTTGAAGTTCAAGCAGTCTCTATTTTTGGTTTGCATGAAACTTTTTCATGTTTCACCACCACATGGTGGTTATTTAGCAAGTGTTTGCTGACAAGTTGGTATATCTATGCAGTATATGAGTGACTGCAGCAGTCTGCTAGCCACTGCCGGAGTGGCTAGCAATCATAGAGAGGTTGTTGGTGCAGCAACACCCAGCAACAATCAGTAGCCTCCAGCAGCCTTCAGCCACCTCCAGCAACCACTGCCACATTTTACCATAGCCACTGCAGGTTGCCGGGGTTGAGGGCAATGAACAGTCTCTAGTCCTGTCTGACTGAGGCCTTGGGTGGTAATGTAGGACACTACCCTTTGTACCAAATATAGTAATTTTTGATTGCAAAAAATCTAGATGGCAATGGCCATAATGCCACAATCAAAATGAAAGTTTACAAACTAATCTTTCTTGTATGCACAGTCAGTTTGTCCTGAATAACTAGATTATTCATCAAAAATCCAATGTTTTATAGTTTTGACTTTCTGGCCTGATTTGTTTTGAGTAGATATATTTCAAAATAAGCACTTAAAACAGCATTAACCAGTAGTTTTATTTCCCAGTGATTCTTGTTAATGTGAAACCCACAGAGAACTGTCACCCCACTTTGAAGTTTCCCTCAGCTCATTGTTTTGGTTTTGCTGCCCATAACTTTAATGTTGTGGTTTGCTGTCATCTTTCTCATCAGCTTTGTTTCTAGATACAGCAGGAGGCATCATGTTTTGAGCAAAAAAAAAAAAAAGCTTTGAAAACTCCATTATAAAACATCTGCTCAGAAACAAATGGAAGATCTAGCAACCACCCTGTGAATATAGCAAAGCAGTTTGCAACTTCAGAGCAAAATATATCTATTATATTCCCCAAGAATGGGTTAATGGTCATAATAAATGCTAATTTGACATCTGGATGTGTCAATAAGCATCTGCTTATGAACATCATGGCAACCAATAATATACCTATATTGTGATTTCAGTTGTTTTTACCTTCCCCCAAAAGACTGATTATCAAATGTCTGGTGCTTTAAATTGAAACACTTTTTTGCACTTATTGTCCAAAGGGATAGAAGAAAATGCATCATGCTGTAAGATCCTGAGAGTCACAGGTCATTGATGCATATGTTGATCTCAGTGGTACAGATTGGTACGAAGTATTCAGATTATTGTTACTGAAAGTGTGGGTTTTGTTAGTCTGTGTATAACTTTACTTTTTTTTGTTTGTTCTAAACAATCAGTATCAACTTATGTTTATCTTTATGTTCAAAAAACCCCTAAACAATCCCACTCGTCCCAATCTTGCCGACTCTCCTACGCTCAAGATCAAAAGAAGGAGAAGAAGACATTGCAGCTGCTGTTGAATAACAAAAGACGAGGCTTTAATGTCTAAATTGCTCATATTCAGCTTTCAGTTATGTTGTAATTTGACACTGTCATAACCAATAACTATAATTTCTTTCAAAGGACTCTGAAACACGACCCACAGTGTTTAGTTTTTAAAATGTTTATTTTGCAGGAATTCAGATCAGCAGGGGTAGAGCCTGGAGTTAGGAGAATCTCAGGCGAGTGTCTGTTCACTGAACAGAAGCAGACTTCTGCCAGAGAGGAGAAAGATTGGTTTTGGCCAGAGTTGAAACCAATATTGCTCTGTGAGTTCATATTTGAGTATTTTCAGAACAGGTGGAGGAGGGAGGAAGAAATATCAGGGAGTAATTTGTGTAGGAAGTAAAGTGAGCAGTGGAGGGTGGGCAGGCAGGTGAGTTTCAGGTAAGTGAAAATAATTCTTCCACAGGAACAGAGCAGATCAGGAATTCTATCAGGAGTATTACTTCTGGGAAAGAGCTTCAGTGGACTCAGAAGAATTACTGAGAGGCAAAGAGAAAAACCTGGTAAGAAAAAAAAGTTTCACTGAAGACTGAGCAAACACCATAGAGTCTGATTACAATTACTAATAAAATGACAATCTGGCAAGGAGTAGAGGCTCAGGCTGGTTATTAAAATCAGGGTGGAGCCCAAAAATTATTATTGGTCCAAACTCCTTGAAGAAGAAACTGGCCAATACCTCCAGGCAGCACACCACACTTGTCCATTCAAGACCTATATGAGTTAGAGATGACCGAGGGGTTTGGGATGAAGGAGCAAGGTACCCGCCCTCTCATTGACACACCTGACCAAAGCAGGTGGAGGTGATCGGGCCAATTTCATAGACACCAGTCTATCTAGGAGCCAGTTTCTTGGAAACCTTTTTCAAAGGAATATCTATAGAAGATAACCAGACTTTCTGACCTGGAGAAGAGCATCAGACTGGAGTCCTTTGGTCTGTTAGGCAGTGATTTTGTCCTGCAGGGCAGCCTTGGTCTATTTCCATATTCTGTAGCAGCGCTTTAGGCGATGTTGCTCAGAGGACTCGACCATTTCTGCTTCCAGGGCAGGGAACAGAGGAGACTCGCGGCCCAGGTAGGCTTTAAAGGATGAAAGTCTGGTGGCAGAGAAGTTCACTGAACTCCAAAAGTAGGATTTAAGGCAATAATACAGTTTGAGAATGGAATCTGGAGGGCACTGGTTTAGCTCACTGGAATGAGCAACCATATGCCTCACGGCTGAGAGCGGCCCTTTGCCGCAAGTCTTCCCAGCTCGTTCCTCAACTTTCCTGTCAGTCTTCACTTATCAAAAATAAAGCCATAAAAAAGGCCCCCAAAAAAGACAATGGAATTTGGAGTCTAAAATTCCTTTATGATTAGGATCCTCTATCAGAAACTAGATCTTCTGCAATACTATACAACAAACATGCTGAACAAGGAGGATGGCATTTCTGAAGCGACAAAAGAAGCTGACTTAGAGAGTATGTTGATGATTGTGAGAATGACACAGAAGAAGGGAGGACAGTGATGAAATCTAAAGCAATATTTGTCCTATTACAGGTAAAGGTTGGAGAAACCATGGCGGAGACTGGACGCTACTATTTCTGGCACAGATGTTGCATGCAGCCATATGTTCCTTAACATCATAATTTAATATGGGTCATTAAAAATTACATCGTGGGAAAAGAGATTGTCTGACTTACCCTGGGGTGGCAGGTAAACTTGGTGGTGTGGATTACCTATGTGTTTAGAGGAAGGTCATGCAGTTGGTTAGGAAGGCCATGTTCAGGGTCTGGTTTATTGTACTTGACAAACAACGTCCTTTTATTTTCAATACCAGGTAACCAACAACACAGAAAGATAGTAGGATTGTCTTGAGAGAAAAAAATATAATATTTCCAGTATAGAATTATATAATCTGGTTGACTGCAGGTGGGAAAGACTTTTATGATTAGTCCACACATTAAACAACGGCTCAGCTTTCTCCAATCAGTGCTTCCACTCCTCTAAGGCTAACTCACTGCCAGCAGCTCATGGTACTTCTGCTCAGTGGAAATTAGATGCTAGAAAAAGCACAGGGATGTAACTTACAATTTGACCACCGAGAGAGGACTGCTCCACTTTTTAGTCGGAGGCCTCCACCTACACACTGAACTGTAGTTTAGGATCATGTTGAACATGTGCTGAGGTGAATCTGTTCTTTAATTCCAAGAAAGCAGCATCTGCTTCTTCAGTTCCTGATGAATCTTCAGTAAAAATGAACAAAATATTTTACAATTGTTTTATGGAGGTGGGGAACTGATCAGTTCAGCATTTGCTTGATTAAAGGTATTTTTTCCCATTGCTTCTCTTTTTGAATGAGAGAGGTTATAAAGATGCCTGGTAGGTAGCAAAGCGGCAGGATGAAGGACGATGGTGCAGTCTTAAGGTGAGCGAGGAGGGAGAGAGAGTGCTTTGTCCTTGTTGGAAGTTTGTTGCAGATCTTGATATTCTGTGGGGACCAAGGAGAAATTACGTGATGCGCCAAAATTTAGAGGTGAATTGTTAGCAAGTATTATGGATGATTGCAAAAAAAACCCAGATTCAATTAATTTTATTTATTAGCACCAAATCACAACAACAGTTGGCTCAAGATGCTTTATATTGTAAAGTAAAGACCCTCCAATAATACAGATAAGCAGAACAAACTTCAACTATTTGTTTCTCATGCTAGTTGATGTGGGGGGCTGTATTTTTATAGCCACAGATAACCTAAGATAATGGGAGGTTTTGGTGCATAAAAAATATTGAACTCAAGGTACTTGTTTCCATTCTGTTTGTTCAATAATGAAAACAAGAGTTAACCATTGAGTACTCAGCTGAATCATCTCACCTGACTTTTCTTAAAAAATCATGAGGTAGAAGATCCTGAAGCAGAGCACGCTGCAGAAGAGGATGGAAAGCTGTGTGTAGAAATTTGTCAGATCTTTTCATTCTTTTCTCTATTAAATTAACAAAACCAGTTATCAACTTCAATAGCTAGGGACACGAACACTTAAAATTAGGCTGGCTCATCACAGGAAACCAACTTATCGTTCATTTAATCATTTAATGAGTGAAGGAAGAACACTTGTATGGCTTTGGACTTCCACCCAGTCTCCTTAACAAAGATTGAAATTGTCACGGTCCCTGTGTCTACTCGGCCGGCCCTGCAAGGCTACATGTGTTTTGGTTTTGGTTTCGCCCTCTCTCTCTCTTGTCGCTCTGCCTGGGTGGAGCTCACTACGAGCTTCTGCTTTTGACCCACGCACCTGCTCCTAATCACACCAGTGATTCATCATGTTCTCGGGCCACTTCTTAAGGCAGTCGCTCTGAGCCCCTCGTCGCTGGACTATTGAGTTTGATACGTCAGTGTAAGTCCAGCTTGGTAAATTCCTGCATACTCGTGTGTGAACCAACTTGTGACCTTTTTGTGTCTTTATGCTTAGACTCCCCAAACATGAACGTAAACGTGGATGTGAACAGTTTGGAGTGGCGTGTGTGTGTAATTCTCAAGCAGAGTGAACGAGTGAGACCCGTTTCCATAACCTATCCTGCGGCCCACTGGAACTGCTGGCGTCCCCCTCCCACCTGTATATATATCGCATCTGGTGTTTTTATGAAAATAAAGAAACTGTTAACTTGTGATTCCAGTCTGCGCCTGAGTCCTATCCGTTTGCCGTGACAGAAATTCTCTTGCGAATTCTGCAACACTTTTATTGCTTTGCTTTAAATTCAGGAGACAGTGTGCAGTGTCCTCCTCACAGAGTGAGTGGTCACAAATTCTTTTAAACTCCTCAATAAACTTAGCAAATAGATGAGTCTCAAGATTGGTGAAGAAACAGCTCTGTCTTTGAGGAGGCACAGTAGGCAAGATATTTTGGTGGAGTCATCAGGAAAGGAATGGAGAGAGGGACTAAAGACTAGCTAGCACTGGAACAAACAATTTTCCTTTTTCTGCATTATATAGAGAATGCCAGGGACATTACAGGAGTCTCTGGACTTGATGACCAGGGTGATGCAGCTAGTTCTGTTACAGAAAGCCTGAGGTAACTCTGTGTGAATTGACCGAATCATGCTGCACATCTGATCAAGGCATTGATCGGTAACTTGTTTCTGCTCTACAAAATAGTGAAGGGCTTGATCATGTTGACTGAGCAACAAGTCTTGATTAAATAATGCCGCATGGATAGCTGCTGGGTCTAAAGAGTCCATTTGGCTAGATTGATCTGTCATTACAAATACTGGTAACTGACTTCAAGTGACTCAGGAACAGGACAGAGATCACAGGGCTCAGTTTTTAAAAGGTTTATTTTACAGGAATTCAGATCAATTGGGGAAGGGTCTGGAGCCAGGAGAACCTGTGGTGAATGTCTATTCACTAAACAAGAACCATCTTGTGCCAGAGAGAAGAAACTGATTTGTTTTGGTGAGAGACATAGTGCAGTGATTTTGATATGAGTTCCTACCTGATTCCTTTTCAAGGACAGTAGCAGGCTGGAGTTTTTCTAGGAAGTAAAAGAAGCCGTGAAAGGTGGGCAGTCAGGTGAGTTTCAGGTAAGTGAAAACAACTCTTCTTTTTTTCTTGAACAGATCAGTGTTGGATCGCAGGTGAGTATTTCTTTTGGGAGAGAGCTTCAGCTGGCTTGGAGAATTTTTGAGAGTGAAAGACGGAAAACATATTTCACTAGGAATTGAAACAAGCATCAGAGATTGCCAGAACTAACAAAATGGCAATCTGTCAATGAGTGGAGGCTCAAATTGGTCCTTAAGTACAGGAAGGTAATGAACTAATAGCAAATAGTCTTGATGCGTGATGCATCAATCATCCAGGTAAGTAAATCCCAAAAAGTTGATTTTGTTCATCTGGATGTAGAGTCCAGATGAACAGAATCAACATTTTGTAATAGAAAATAAGTTCGCCGGCTGAAGAGTGGAAAACCAACAGACTCTACAGGTGCAGTTTCCAAGGTGTGACCAGCCCAAACTCCACCTGGAAGCAGTGAAGGAGAGGAGCTGGAGACGGGAAGAAAAAGCGAGAGAGAAAAAAACAGACCATCTGGATCATAACAGACATTTGATATTCAGCAACATCCAAAAGGTCTATCACCTCAAAATGACCATATACAAAAAATATGGAAAACATTTCTTAGACTGCAAGCGTGCTGAGATTCATTAACTCTAAAACAACATGTGTGATGGATGATTTCATATCCTTGTGGAAAGAGAAACAGAGTGCTCTTTGAAAAAACTGAATTACTGAGTGCAGTAGCTCCATTAGGGAAGAGCGTGTCAAAAATCATGTAGAAAGCCACTTTAAAGAGGCCAGACATCCCAGGTCTGCTTTTTTTTTTTGCCACTGAGAAGGTGTCTCTTGGTCTAGGAGGAAGTGATTTAAATTTCATCAGAAAAGAAAGAGGATGACCTCCTGGATCTTTCCTTTTTAAAAAGTCTTAACCCAAGACGAATAAGTGGGGGGACCTGATTTTTAAGCATATCCTCTAGCTGTTTTGATATGGTGCTGTGTCAGATCCTTAATTACACTTGGCGATATGATTTTTAATGTTTTTGAATACTGGCATCTAAGTGGCTGTTCTACATGTCCCTGGGAATTAATTATATATAACACTGATGAAAGCCTTCACAAGTAAAACTCTTTCATCTTAAAGCTTTGTCTTCTGTTTCTAAAGAGCAGCAGGATTCTTTTTAAGATTTCCAGCCATAAAGACCCACCCGAAGGACCGCTTCTGCGTGAACTGCACCTCACACTTATGCAGATGGCCTACGTCTATCTTTAAGATTTCTCACAGGCGAACACACTTAAGAGTCCTCAACATTTGTGCCAAAAGCAGCACTTGTTTAATTTAAAGTCGAGCAAGCCGAGGCTGACATGCCGTACAGTATGAAACATGAAAGCATGATTGTACTTGCTATGCAACCTGAATAATGTATAATATTTATGTCATTTGTGACACAGATGCAATGAGAGTGACCCATCATTTACACGCTGATCAAACAGCAAACGCAGATGATCCCTGATGTTTGTGCTACATAGTCTACGGTATGTAATATATACGTTATTGAAGCTGAAAAGAACATTATTTTAAAGCATCATTTTCTTTCTTTGTGTGTGTGTATGTGGATCAGAGGATAAACATGCTTAAATAAAACAAAGGAGCACTGATAGCTACACATATATGCAATTCTGAAAGGAAAAACCTGAACCCTTGACCCCTACAGTGAAGGGATCTGTGAGGCAAGAGTCACTGCAGTAGGTTGTTCTGGTGGATCGCCTTTATGCCAGTAATGGATCATCTTCATGAGAGAACTCCTTTCCAGGATGACAGTTTCACCACCCACAGGGCACGAGGGCTCACCGAATCGTTTGATTAATGTGAAAATAATGTAAATCACATACTATGGCCTTCACAGCCACCATATCGCAACTCAGTTGAGCACCAAGAGCTTTTAGACGGATGAGTTGCAGCGCTTGCCACTATAATCATTAAAGGATTGTGAGAATATCTTGGCCAGACTATGTTGGCTTTGCCTTTAATTTGTCACCTGTTCGTGTCTATTATGTATGTAATCCTAGCAGGGTGACATCTGCTGAAACAGTCAGCCTCCTGTTGATGTCTGTTTTTTATTCTTTTTCTTTTCTTTTCTTTTTTTTAAATACCATGCTAACAAAGCACTGCGCTTGTTAGAGACCTTATAGTGGAAATCACATCTACAGCGTTTCCGCTTTTGATGATGTGATGGAGGGTTTAAAGCACATTAAGAGGAACTTCTTGCACTGTGAGCGAGGGCACTAATGTACAGGGTGATTCAGTGGTATAAACAAGATTGCTCTAATCTGCACTGGATGTACTGCTCTGTAATGATGTTGCTGTTCCAGAGGATAGCGTTTTATTGTCTCTGTCAATGCACCAATTTTATTCCCAATTTCACATACACGTACACACGCGACATTTCACTCACACGCTAAACTGATTGTGCATCACACTTTTGGGCTCAGCCAGTGAGAAGAAATGAGCAGTTTTACTGTCCATATGGTAAGTGATCTGCACAATTTGTTAAAACAAAGGGCAACCGTGTTGTGTTGGAAATGACATTTTCAGATGTGCACGTACAGAAAACGTGTATGGTTGAACCTAAATTAAAGAACCTAAAATATTCCAACTCATTAAGCACGCTGTCTAAGGGTATTAGTAGCTGGGTGGTACATTCGGGATCTAAGTGAAGACCCCCCACTCATGTTTACCATTTTAGGGAATGTCAAGTTTCCTGATTAGAGTGGATGGCTCACACTGACCTAATCTGCTATTATGCTTTCACAGACTAGTGTGCGGTAATTTCATCACTTTGGCAAGAGAGGACCGTTAAGATGGACAATATCTCAATAACACACTAATCAATCACTTTTAGAGTGCATTACTGCAAGAGGGAGCTTTGCCCCATGGAGTGCAGCCTGATATAAATAGCAGATTGTCTTCCTTTCGTGGCTCTTTTTCAGTTTCCATCAGTATTTGCTGCTTGTGTCTTATCTACTCACCCACCTCGTTCAGACAGGGCTGAGAGAAATCATATCATAAAACCAAAATGCTCCAGCGCATACTAAAACACAGAGCTATTCTGAAAGACTGGCAGCTGTTATGAGGGCACGAAATTAGTTTAAAGATGTGTGAGAATCTGAGTTCATATTGTTTCCAGTCTTTCAAATATGACTGTTTTATGGATATTAACCGCATTACACTTAGATGCAGCACTGTGACAAATATTTTTTTTTTCTTTTGCATATTTCTCAGACTTTTAGATATTTCAGATCATCAAATATACTTTAGTGTTACCAATTCTACGCTCGAGCCAAATTCATGGTACCATTAGTTACAGCAAGTCACGCAGCTCCAAAGCAGTCCTGGACCATCACATTACCACCACCATGTCTGACTGCACAGATGTGTTTTGTTTTTTTTTCTTTTTCACCTCACAGCATAAACATTTTTAATCCTTTGATTTTTGCCAGCATGTAAACATGACGTTAGATTCTGAGTACTTGAAATGTACTAAATGCTACAAGAACACTAAAAGGCACTCTTTATTTCTAAATATAACCTTAATAATTAAATAATGGTTTATCATGTGATGAACTCAACATCTGTCCAGGGTGTTCTTCACCTCTTACCTCATGACAGCTGACTCCTGACTGTCTTATAACACTTTTCTACTTGTCAACTTATATTATATTTCTTCATTACATATATTACATTTAAAATTAGCTTTTATTCAAATGTACTTTTTGCACCGTTTGTTGGAAAACACTTATAATCAGGCAGTTCTTAATTAGATCATGTAGCTCATGTAATAAATGTAGAGGGGTCAACTACTACTGTAGCTCCATCTCATCATTTCAGCCCTTTTTGCTCTACATACATATTCACTGTCCTCTCTTTTTCTGCTTTCCTTACTTGTTATGCAAAAACCAACAACAAGCTTATTCTACAGCTTTGTCTCTATCCCCTCTAGTGTGAACCCCGCCAGCCCGGCAGCAGCTGTAGCAGTGTTAACAGGGTGCTGGTCAGCTGAAGCTTAGAGAGATGTCACAGCTCTACTATCGGCGAACTGACAGCTCCTCATACCGGGACCGAATCCCGTTGAGAATTGTGCGGGCCGAGTCGGAGCTGTCACCTTTAGAGAAAGCCTACCTTGGAGCCGTCGAGAAAGGGGACTATGCGAGTGTCAAGCAAGCACTTGAGGTGTGTGTGTGTGTGTGTGTGTGTG
>VURO01049925.1:20570-42376 GCA_015108175.1 Pelvicachromis taeniatus | reverse complement strand
TTTTCAAATAATATTTTTTTAATGCACCCCACGTTTTTCCGGGTAATGGCTATGAGCTTAAGATTAACATTTGATCTGATTTCAGCCAAAGAATCCTAACACGAGTCAGTTATAAATCTGTTCTCCAACCACATCTGTAGCTATACTTGATCATAATAGAGAGCCTTCAATTGATCTACCATATGAAGCTAACCAACAACATACCTGAACAACCTCCAAATTTCCCTAGTGTCTATTTTTAACTCGAGGTCCTGCTGGATGTGCTTTTGCAAAAAGTGATTTTTGGGAACATATGGTACAATTTAGAGTTGGGCTCATAAGACAAGTGGAGGGCAACCAAGTGTCTCTCCTCAGCATAAAAAAATTGTTGTAGTTTCTCCTGTGTCAGTTTAAGAACTCTTCTTGCAGCAAGGCCTGTTTGTCCATAAGACGACAGAGAACAAGCACGATGAAATTTCAGATATTGAGTGAGGGGGTTTAGACTATGGTGAGTAGAGAAAACGGGTAATTTCTCACAGGGTTATTCTCAAAGCAATGCATTAATCATGTGTCCTGTCACATAATCCTGTGCAGTTGACTTTTATATACAGTAATAGATCTTTTCAGGAGATGAAAGCTGGAAGTGAAATTGTATTCCTCTTACTTTTCTTTGTTGTACATTCTTGGCCTTGAGCAGTGATTAAATTGACAATTGCATGCTTGAGTTCATGTAAAATGCTTCAAGAGAAAGCATCCAAAAGACTGACAGTCCAAGAAAGCTAATTGAGAAGCCGAAATCAGAAGCAGTGCAGAAACAAAAAGATTTTGCTCTCCTTAAAAGAAGAAAAAAGAGGGAAGAGGGGAAAAAAAGTCCCCTCCACCTTTATTCTTGTAAATATGAACCAGATGAGGGGCTATGCTCCCATGATCCCTTGAGGTAAGACAACTCTGCTCACAGGGAGCAGCTACATGCTAATAAGAGCCCAGTGACACAGCTAGACAACGAGGGGCCGTTACTCGGAGAAGAGATAAACCTGCTCTGCCACATTCACTATTTCTCAAGAAAAAGCTGGAGCGCAGTATTGCCAGATTACGCTCTTCCCAGCAGCTCTGGCGCTGCGGCGCTGCAATTGTTAGTGTCTGAGGCCGAAGCTGCAACCTAATCTGGGATCTACTCCCAGATGCATTTAAATAGCTGTGATTGATCAACGCGATTATGTAAGGCTGGCTTCATATTCTTTGATATCTTAACTCGTATTAACAAGATGACACATTTTTGACTCAAATGCGTCGGTAAAACCACAGCATGTTTGCAGTCGATCGCCTCCCAGCACAGCAGGCTTCGTGTGAGGCCTAGTACTTGGAAGACAAGTTCAAACTTGGGATTAATTCATGAAATAAATATGATAAATGTTGTTTGATGGTAATATTAAGCAAACTATCTGCAAAACCACTAGACGCCTGACTGTCACAGATATCCAGGCTGTATGGGACACCTTCCCGTGTTGGGAAATTTAGTACAGATACAGATTTTTATTTCTGACTCATGCTTTGGAGTTTGTATGTTGGGGTGTGGTGAAAAGACTGAATTTCATGGCACTGTTTGGTTGGTTGCCTCTAGCTATAGTTTAAAAAGTTAAAATAAATCATTACTGCTTTTTTTCAGCCTGGGTTTATCTTATGCAAAATAACAGAGTGAAGCTCACTAATCAGCTCAGAAAACCCATTTTAAAATGAGGCACTGCTCTCCATTACTGTATAGTTAGCCTGTAATTTTCTTGGTGTTTGATGGTTGACCTGTTGGCTAAATTGTTCATTAAAAAATGCTCGTGATTCAGCTCACTGTGCACTGCTTCCCCCTCCAGTGGGTGAAGGCTGAACCTCACATTAAAACATTATGTCATTAAAAGTAAAAA
The DNA here is from genome assembly GCA_015108175.1 of Pelvicachromis taeniatus. Taxonomy (NCBI): domain Eukaryota; kingdom Metazoa; phylum Chordata; class Actinopteri; order Cichliformes; family Cichlidae; genus Pelvicachromis; species Pelvicachromis taeniatus. The sequence goes on along the minus strand of VURO01049925.1, from coordinate 40,481 downwards.
AATGATAACAGATGTTTTTGCAACCCCGCCGAGGGAGCATATATTGAACTTAAAGCAATTTAGGCTTGTGAAACGGTTCAAACACTGAATTTTGCTCAATGAAAAGGTGTGAAAACTTTATCTCAAAAGAATTTCTTGGACAAACCAAACTATTGTACAATAAGTTAAAGATTAGGGGACTCTTCTCTGGAAATTCCCTGATACGGAGCAACATAAAGTCTTTTATTAAGCGTCTCTTTGCGGTTTTATTTCCTGAAAAAAGGAGTATTTTCATCCTTTCTGTAGTAGCACTGATTTCTTATCAGATTGCTACGGATGAAGTGAAATATTAGCTAGAAGTAGACATTGCAGCTGTCCAGGGACTATAAACTAGTCAAATCCCAGGGAGTTTGCCTACATTTAAAGAACTGCTGAAAGACTATCTGAACAATCAGATGTACTCAAAGGAGACATAGTGAAACTGTCCAGCCTAAAAAGCATATCAAACCCTTATCCAGATTAAGGAATTCTACTTTTACTACTGAAATCTTGCTGGAGGATGAAAAATAGTAGTATCTTTAAAATGCAATGGAAATGTTTCCTGGTGGCAGTTATAATTATCCAGACTGTCAAAAGGAAACACATGAAAGAGCTTTGGGACGTGAACAGTAAATCACTTAAAATGATGTAAAGTAAATGAATAGAAACAGAAAGTGTGGTGGCTAGTAGCACGTTCTGTGCTGTGAGAATACAGAGGTTAAAGCAACATTCTGAGCTACCACAAGCATCTGCTGACTTCAAAATGCACATAGTAAAAAATGTTTTGCAGAAGCCCTCGCGCATTAAAAGATGTTTATTTGAATATGCACCATGATTTAAACTAAAAAACAAAACTCGCAAAACTGTATTTCTCAGTAGTTTTGCTTTTTAGCCCAAGGCACATACGTTTAATTTTAGTTTTTTGTGCACAAACAGAGTTTCAACAGAACATATATGGCCTCTAAATATTATTGTCCTTCCAGTAGTTATAAAGGAGTCTTTGAGCTCATTTAAGTACAAACTCACTCTGATGGTTGACAAAATAGGACATACACTCCTGAGAAAAACTAAATACAGTCTTACTGCTGCCATAGAAATTTAAGAGGGTAAGTAGCACCCAGGTGATGCTAATCAAGGGCACCTGATTAAATGATTATCAGTAAGTGTGAGCACATATATAAGAGCAGAAATATTGGCAGTTTGTAGGGCTGGAGCATTTATGTGTATGTGAACACTAGGAGTAAGGAAGAAAGACATCAGCAAATTGTTGATTGTTACTGCCCATCAATCTGCAAAGACTTAAAGAGGTCATGAAACACTGAACATATAAAGGCTCATTTACATCATGGAGCCTTGCTCTCAAAAGCTGACATAGATGGAACACTCTGTGAAGTTGGATTTAAGAAAAAAGTGCTTCAAGTTAAAGTTTTTAAACCATGTTTAGTGCCATCTTCGGTCAGTATGGAACACGACGTCATGTGGTTGGTTGTTGGTTGGTTGGTTGGTTGCGGCTAATAGACTTAAATAAGTTTTTGTTAGCTAACTAGTGACACAATTTAATTCTGGGCTGCCCCTAACTGCAACACTGAGTTTTATGTTAAGAAACTGTGGATATGTTGTCCACTTTCACTCGCTGTCTATTCCATCCCAACAGCACTATGTCTGTGGGAAAACGGGTCAAAGTGTTCAATGAGGAGGAAAAAAAAAGCTGGGGCTCCGAGGTAGAGATGCCACAGTTTTTGAGACCGTTTTTCCCTCACATCATCTCACTGACTGCAGACATGCTGATGGATGTTAGGATTTCCAGTCGTGTTCAGTAAAAAACAGTTATATTTTTGGTGTGATAGGCATGTAGTACACTGTTATGTAGTAAACTATTTGGTTGTGTTGGGAAAAGCGAGAATATTTTATTGCATAAAATACGTTGATCACATCAGGTGACCATCTGCTTTGCCTGCTGATTACACAGCTCGGTACACCCGGCCTGGTGAGGAAAAGCTGGAGTGTGGACTTCAGCTTGTCAGTCTGGTGATTCAAGCAGGCTCTGCTCCACACTGGTCTTATTACTAAAGTGATTTACAAATCCGGACATTATGGCTAACAGCTGGATTTTCCCGTTTTAGTGCAGCTAGCCAAACAACTAGCAGCCACTTACTGCTCAGGAGACTGACAGTGAAAGCGGACAGCGTATCCTCAGTTTCTTAACATAAAACTCATTGTTGCACCTCCGTAGACTGATTTATAGTTCGTGTCATTATTTTTCTCAGAGTTCCTCTGAATTTGTCACTAGTTAGCTAACATAAATTAAATAAGTATATTAGCCGCAACCAATCAACCAACTGCATGATGTCACATTCCCTACTGACAAAAGATGGCGCCTTCTTTAAGAAAGGGATGTGTTCCAATTACAGGGGAATCACACTCCTCAGCCTCCCTGGGAAGGTCTATGCCAGGGTGCTGGAAAGGAGAGTCCGTTTGCTAGTCGAACCTCGGATACAGCAGGAACAATGCGGTTTTCGCCCTGGTCGTGGAACACTGGATCAGCTCTTAATCCTCTCAAGGATACTTGAGGGTCCATGGGAGTTTGCCCAACCAGTCTACATGTGTTTTGTGGACTTGGAGAAGGTATTCGTTTGTGTCCCTCGGGCTGTCCTGTGGGGGGTGCTCCAGGAGTTTGGGGTGTCTGGCGCATTGTTACGGGCCATTCAGTCCTTATGGTCCGCATAGTCGAGTAAGTAAGTCAGAATCGTTCCAGGTGGGTGATGGGCTCCGCCAGGGCTGCCCTTTGTCACCGATTCTGTTCGTAATTTTTATGGACAGAATTTCTAGGCATAGCCAAGTGACGGAAGGCTTTAACTTGGGTGGTCTCAGAATCTCATCTCTGCTTTTCGCAGATGATGTGGTTCTGTTGGTTTCATCGGGTGATGGCCTACAGCTCGCTTTGTAATGGTTTGCAGTGAGAATCAGCACCTCCGAGGCCATGATCCTCAGCCAGAAAAGGGTGGAGTGCCCACTCTGGGTCAGGGACGAGTTCTTGCCCCAAGTGGAGGAGTTTAAGTATCTCGGGGTCTTGTTCATGAGTGACGGGAGAAGGGAGTGGGAGATCGACAGACGAATTGGTGCTGCGGTTGCAGTGATGCGGACGCTGTACCGGTCTGTTGTGGTGAAGAGAGATCTGAGTGTAAAAGCAAAGCTCTCAATTTACCGGCTGATCTATGTCCCTTCCCTCACCTATGGTCACGAGCTGTGGGTAGTGACCGAAAGAACGAGATCATGGATACAAGCGGTGGAAATGGGCTTCCTGTCATGGTCTGTGTGCAAGCAGGCAGGAATATACCCAAACGCAGAGGCAAAACTTAAACTCAAAAAGGCAGCTTTATTGCTGGACACAGGGAGAAACTTAACTAAACTTGAAGATACAAAAATAAACTAGGCATGCTTGGCAGGCTGCACACACGGACAGGTCAGAGGGAGATCACAACACCGACAAAGAGAAACACAGGCCTTAAATACACAGAGCGATAACGAGGGGAAATGAGACACAGAAGGAGAGCACATCTGGGAGTAATTAGGCCGGACGAGACAAGGGAAGCAAAACTAGAAACACTGACCTTCAAAGTAAAACAGGAAACTCACTGACTGAACTCTAGACACGTAAACTTTACAGAGACTGGGGAGACAGAACATAGATGCCTGGAACGTGGGACAGAAAGGCACAGAGTAGACACAACAAGGAACACAGGGAAGCCAGATAAAAAAAAAAAACCTAAGAACTAAAACCAAAACAGTCATAACCAAACCTAGGATAATAATAATAATAATAATAATAATAATAATAATAATAATAATAATAATAATAATAATAATAATAATAATAATCAAAACAGCACAACAAGGACTCGGAACATAAACCATAATATAAAATACCAAAACACAAGAGACTCAAAATATTGGGTCATAAAGACCCAGAACCATGATACTTCCTTCGAAGAGTTGCCTCTCCTTTAGAGATAGGGTGAGAACTTCGGCCATTCAGGAGGGTCTCAGAGTAGAGCCGCTGCTCCTCCACATCGAAAGGAGCCAGTTGAGGTGGTTCAGGCATCTGACAAGAATGCCTTCTGGGCGCCTCCTGGGTAAGGTGTTCTGGGCATGTCCCACCGAGAGGAGGCCCCGGGGCAGACCCAGGACACGCTGGAGAGATTATATCTCTCGGCTGGCCTGCGAACACCTTGGTGTTCCCCCGGTCAAGCTGGAGGTGGTGGCTGGGAAGAGGGAGGTCTGGGCTTCTCTGCTTGGGCTGCTGCCCATGCGACCCGGCCCTGGATAAGCAGAAAAAGATGGATGGAAGTCTATTAGCCGCAACCAATCAACCAACTGCATGATGTCATGTTCCCTACTGACAAAAGCTCTTATTTCCTAAAAGCAACTTCACAAACAGTATTCTAGTTGTGTCCGTTTTTGAGAGCAGGGCTCCATGACGTAAATGAGCCTTTATATGTTTAGTGTTTCATGTCCTCTTGAAGACCATTTCCACATTATTTTCAAGTCCATCATTCTACAGAGAGAAAGTGGAAAACATTCAGCACTCATGCCAATCTTTTCAGGGGATGTCTCAACTAATGCACCCCAAGGTCCGACTCTGTAATGCTCAGAGAAACTGCAAAAACTCAACTTAGACTCTGCAGGCCTTGGTTAGCATGTTAAATGTTCATGACAGTAAAATTAGACAAAGACTGAACAAGTATGGCTTGTTTGGAAGATTTGCCAGGGGAAAACCTCTTTCCTCTCAAAATAATCTGGCAGCACAGTTTATGTTTGCAAAGTTACATTTGAGCAAACCACAAGCCTTCCGGAACAATGTCCTTTGGACAGATTAGACCAAAACAGAGATGTTTGACTATAACACACAGCACCACATTTTTGTAAAAATCAAGTACAGCATGTCAGCACAAACACCTCATAACTGTCAATCATTGTGATGGAGGGAGGGGTGACGATTTGGGCTTATTTTGGAGCCACGGGACCTGGGCACCAAACAAATCATTGAGTCGACCACGAACTCCTCTGTACACCAAAGTATTCTAAATGTGAGGTCATCTGTCTGACAGATAAAACAATAATTCTAGGCACAGCAGCAGATATGAAAAAGAATCAAGATCTGAAATTCTGCCACAGGATCTTAAGACACCCATGTATTAATCTCAATTATCTGAAGTGACACGGTAGCAAGTGGGCCAAAATTCATTCAAAATGATGGGAAAGACTTATGAATTTATACAGAAAACAATTACTTAAAATACTTGCTGCTAAAGATAGATGAAGAACTAACTACTGAATTCTGTGGTGTGCATAGTGTTCATGTGAAAAATTTTCTTTTTCGCACAAATGTGTATTTAGAAGTATTTCATAAAGTATTTTCTCCTCAATGCCTCTCTGAAAAACTGAAATTAGCTGTGCTAAGCCCACAAACAAATCACCACACAGAGAAACTCAAAGCAACGTGGACTCCTGGTGCAGAGCAGCATATCATTAATTATTCTGGTTAGGATCTGGCATGCACTTTTTTCAAAACAGACATTTATCTACAAAGTGAGCTGTTGTTTGACAGCTGGCAAGCTGGTTTGCTTCGTCTCGTTAAACAGCGAAGCTATTCGAGCGTGATACTGCAAAATATCACCACGTTAATATGTTTAGTAGCTTTACAGTTTATGTTTGGCAGGTCTATGTTTTTTGTTTAATGAAACCCATTTAAATGTGCCAATAAGTAAGTGAAAACATAAAACCATAAAATTATTCACTTGAGAAACTAATTAAAATAGCTGGAAATGTTAGTTCGTGTTCTGTCGCTGGAAGTTTTAATGGTAAAACAATTGTTTTTAGGTCAGGATGGTGTTCTGGTTCTCATTATGCTGATTATGTTAGCGGTGCCGAAAAGATAAAATGAATGCAGCCCGTGTAATAAGAGAAACATGTCGGTCGCTTTTCTGGAGAAGTGGACCATCGGACGGCCCGCAGCCTGACTACAAGGATGTTTGTTATTTGCCTTTTGCAAACATAACAAAGCACAGCTGATCAGCTCGATTTACAACCACAGCGAAACCACTATTTAATTTGGAAGGGAATATAAAAAGGGGTGAAGAACAACGACAGGGGAAGAAGACATCTTATTTTGTATGTTTATAGATACTAGTTGGCCATCTGGAGAAATTAGATTATCTAAGCATAAAAGATTAGAGAAAGTGAACCAGCAACAGTTTGTTTAGAGAAATATGATTTCAGTGGAAACACCCTCATAAACAAAAGACAAACGGTTATGCTCTGTGAGGCCATTCTCATCAGGACACCAGTGATTGTGTTTGAGAGTGAAGCATGTCAACAGCAACTACTAATGTGCTCTGTGGGTGCACGTAGTGGGAACATGAGAGGGAACTGCCCATATCAGTTTTTGTTTACAGTGACGACAGGATGTGGCTCGAAAACTATGCTGTGTTTGTTTAAATATCCGAGTGACTTAGATTATAAATCCTACATGTTGTATGAATGTAAGCCTGCTCCTAAGTACAAAGTCCTCTCTGACACTGACCGTGTCCTCTTACTGTGCGCAAAGACAAACCAAAGCATCACTCTCACACTGGAAGTTTTATATCATTTTGTTACCACGCGATGCCACATAACACACCGATGATTATAAAAGTCCAGTAAAAGTGGACAAACAGCCGCCTGATTTGTGAGATTGGGAGAGTACTGCTGTTAGTAGAAGCCACAAGCGTCCACTTCACTGAAAGTGTTATTTGTAACACAAATCTGATTTAATACCTCATAGTTTGTTACCTTCAGGGTGGCTTGCTGACAAGGGACCACTCAGAATTACTTTTGTAGTATGTGTGTGTAGCTGTTTCTATGTTGTTTTTTTTAACCAAGCCTTTGCTGTGCAGCCCACTGACTGGTAGAGCAAGTGGATTCAACTAAAGTGACATACGCTGCCGGCCGCCTAAATTTTCTCTTCAGGAAATCAATTGAGATGAAGTCTGTCGACTTACCACGGTCAGTGTCAAAAAGCTCTTTTTATAGTTTATAACAAATAAAATATAGCAATGTGTTCATTCTTCATTCAGAAATGATTACTAGAAACACATTATTAGAACAGGGTTAGAACTCCTTTTGCCTTCAGCCTCACTTCCTCATGGAATAGATTCATCAAGGTGCTGGAAACATTCCTCAGGGATTTTGGTTATTATTGATATGACAGCCTCATGCAGTTTCTGCACATTAGTGGTGTGAATCGCCTGCTTCACTACATTTCAAAGAAAAGGTGCTCTATTGGTTTTAGGTCTGTGACTGTGGAGGCCATTCGAGTACAGTGAACTCATTGTCATATTCAAGAAACCATTTCGAGATGATTTGAGCTTTGTGACATGGTCCACTGCTGGGAGCAGTCTTCTGAAGATGGGTAGTTTGTCATTAAAGGATAGGACACCAAATCTGACCTTACTGTTTGACTGTTGCAGCATTATTATTGAGACCTGTCAATGGATTTCCATTTTTTCATTTTTGGAGAGCCTGTGTTAACTGTCACATCTGGGGTGGTCTTCTGCTGCCGTAGCCCATCTGCTTCAAGGTTCATCATGTTCAGAGATGCTCATCTGCACATTTTGGTTTTAATGACTCACTGTTTAAGTCGCTGCTGCCTTCCTGTCTTCTTGAACAACTCTGACCATTTTCCTCTGACCTCTGGCATCAAAGCCTTTTCATCCAGAAAGCTGCTTCTCACTGGATATTTTCTTGCTTTCTGATCATTCCCTATAAACTCTAGAGATGGTTGTGTAGGGAAATCCAAGCAGATCAGCAGTTTCTTCAGATCCTCAGCCATGTGACTGGCTGATTCAATATTTCCACTATCAAGCGGTTGAGCAGGCATCCCTAATGAAGTGGTGAGTGTGTAAGTAGTTTTACAAAGTCCTGTATGTTAGCCATATATTTAGGTTTTCAGTAGTATTGGCACCGTAGCACAATAGCTCCCTGCAGTTTCGGATATGAGCTCTACAAATTTAACTGAAACTTTACGTATACGCTAAGAACTTCACTGTGGGATCACAGGCATGCTGTACATTTCTACACACGCACATTATGTTGGACATATAGTGACTGTGGAGCGCTGCCAGCTGGAGGAGTAAGAAGGTCCCGTGCAGATTAATGAGGAGACACAAACCAAGCATGTTTCTCATCGACTCTGTGGAGGAATTGCTCGTCTTTGCTTCTCCTGGTTACATGGAAACACAGAGACCTAGGTATCTTGTTACTAATAGAAGAGTAATTACAGCGCTATTAGAGATTTACAATTTTTACTTTCCAGTTTTGTTGTGAAATGCTGTCATTAAGCAAATTCCAAGAATGCAGTTTCCTCTTTCCATAGGTAACTGATGGTAATGTCATTTTAAGAGCAGCTAGAGATTTAAAAACGTGGACTTATTTTTCTGCTAAAAACATATATTTTACTTCGTCAGATTTTGCCAGACCAATGATATCACTCTATTTTAGTTGCTCATTACTGGAAACCTGACACATAAGTCTTGTTCCCAGTCCTTGTATGAAAAGCAATTTGATTCTGAGTGATATTGTCATCAACTTTGTCTCTGCAAACCATGGATATAGCCGTAGATTTGCCAATTCAAATCAGCAAGGGAATGACATACAATGCTTTGTTTTTTTCTAATGGCCAGAAGGGTTAACTCCTCTAGCTAGAGCACAAAGATAGGTGGTCTATGAGAAACTGAACCTATGGTCTGGAAACCTCAGTAAACGCTTTTATTGCGAAATTTGCTCATTTGCTAACTTACCGTCCGATTTAGAGTAAGTAAGTAAGTAAGTAAGTACAATAAGCAGAGTGTGGTTATTTTGTGATTGACAAGTCATAATTGTTGCAGTGTCCTCTGCTCTGCTTTTCTCAGCTTCACCCCTCACTCATGACATCTGTTTTCAAAACACCAAGATAAAAATGAGCCTTCACAAAGCAGTGAAGGATCACATCATTGAGGCTATAAGTCTATCTTTCATGCACTCTGTAAAGCCCATCCAGATTAACTTACTTGTTTCAAATGTATGTATATGTCATAATAACTGGCCTGGAAAGGACACATCCTCCACTCTAGGCCTAGAGAATTTATGAAGATTATATTTAATACTAGGTTTAAAAAGGAAAAATAAAATGAAAAAACTGTTTTTCTTTGTTTAATTACTTTCAAGTGCTGTACTATATAACATACCTGCAATTCTTTTCTTTCCATTGAGTAACATTATATATATAATGACTCTAAACTATGACCAGATGGCATATGTTACTTGAATTTGGACTGTTAGCATTTTTAAGGCAAAGGTGCTCACTGTAAATGAAGTAAACTTATATTTTCAGCATTTCTTGCAGCTGCTGGGGCCTCTTTCAGCTCATTGACTTCGTAACTTCAAGATTTGTGTTACTTAGCTTTTATCCAAGTAGCATAAATTCCTTCTTTGTGGTGAGGCCTTTTTTTTCACCAGTTTGATCCTCATTTACTGAGAGCATACAGTATGCCCAGACAAGCAGAAAAATAATAAACTTAGCAAAACTACTTGAGTCCTCGTTTTTGAGCTTGTGCAGGAGAAAGCACCCCGCTGACCCTGTCTCCATTACCTGGTAGAGTAGTGGCAGCTGTATAAGAGGCTGTTAAAGACATGACTACTCTCTTCAATCTGATTTGCACTTCTGGGATGACTATAGGGGAGAAAAGGCCTGTCTTACCATTACCTAGAGGGTAATCAAAAAAGTATTACTGCTTAAAAATCCACTTGATTTAAGATTCTTTTTTCTATATGTGTGTGAGCACAGAAACATATCAGCCAAGCCAAACACAAATACATCAAAGTATGCTTTAAATGTCCCACAGATGTCCTACTTTAGCCTTACTCCTCGTGTTTCTCTGAGCGTTTATAAAGTAGTAGGTAAAGCATCGGGGCCTATAACTTGATATAAATGGAGAAGGTGTTTACAGCTATGAAGAGACAAAATAAATGCTCTAAAGGAAACCTAAACTCAGCTTCTGGCAGTGCTACACACATTCCTTCAACAAAGAAGTCCTTTTATAATATTATTGTCAGGATCATGAACAGTTTGACTGTGTGGGATGTTCATGTACATTAAAACTAAGAGCTTACAGAAACATAAATAAAAAATAACAATACAGACATTTAAATGGGTAAGTAGCAGCCAGGTGCTGAAATGTAAGTTGACTGACCGATCAGGTGGAGCTTTCAGGTGGGTGTCAGCACAATGCCACAAGCTCCTAATGAGTAGAAATTTAGCTTCACACCACGGTAAAGGTAAAGGTGTTAAATATGAAAGTTCGTGGCAACCTATCGGGTTGGGCGAAGGCTATCCCAACTGTCAGTCTAAGGGCTGATTCGTAACAGTCTGATTCATTAGGTTTGTAAAGTGAACAAACCACATGTCTGGAACAATGTCATTTGTGGAGATGTTTTGTCTTAATATACAGTGCCACATGTAGAAAAAACAGTATATCAGAACAAATACCTCATACAAGGTGTTACAAGGAAATATAAGATGGCCATTTTTATTTTGCCACTTTATATTTCCTGTGTACTCGCTCTCTCCTTTGGTTCCTGGGAAATTGTTCCCCTAACAGGCAGCATTAGCAGGGACCTCGGTGGGTCTGAATGACTCCCTGCACTGTGCACAGTGCTTTTTGTGTTCTTTTTTCTCCCTGTCCTGTTTGGTTCTTTAGCAATCAGAATTTTTGTCTGAAGGCCAAGAAAGATGCCCAAAGGATTTAATTTACCAAATGTATCATCACGGCCTTGCTGTATTGGTCCATTAGATTGATTTTTGTTATTGTTATTGATTGATTTATTTTACTTTATTTTATTTTAAGTTATTACAGACATGACTGGGGGGTAGGAAAAAGAAAGAAAGAAAGAAAGAAAGAAAGAAAGAAAGAAAGAAAGAAAGAAAGAAAGAAAGAAAGAAAGAAAGAAAGAAAGAAAGAAAGAAAGAAAGAAAGAAAGAAAGAATAAAAACCAGATGGGAAGATGACAGAAGACACTAAAAAAAGAAAAAAAAATCAGCTGGATCACCTGTTGAAAGAAAATAAAACAAGCGAATGGAGAGTTACACAATAAACACAACACCACAGCAATAACCTAGATGAGTAAGTAATAGTTAAGTAATAGTAAAAACTAAATATTAAATGTTATTGTGCAGCAAGCAAGACCGACAGCGTGCTTTGAGATAGCAGCCAAGAAAGAAACAGTTTGTCTGTGAGCACCTGTGTGCACACCTGTGTGCGTGAGGGTGCTCGTATTCAAAAGATTTCTCCATGTATCAGTCTGCTGGAAGGTGTGGGGAGCCACAGCCCTGCCCCCAGGACATGAAGCAGGCATGGAGGAGATCCAGACCCCAGACATCCAGAGACCCCCAGAGCACAAGAGCCCAAAGAGGACCATTGGAGGGGCAACCCGTGCCGCCCTCCTGGAAAGAGCTGAGGAGATTCCCAGACGCGGGGTCACCCATCAGCCATGGTGCAGAAGCTACAAGCTACAATACTAAGCACTCGCCCAACGTCAAGACAAACAGAGATGGACACCATACACACACTCACACTCCCCAAACATACTCTATACCTCAGGTCCAGGTACCCTCACTTCCAGAGGGGCAATCCGACCCTAGATCCAGGAGATGTTACCGTTTTCCCTGGGGTGGGGACAAGCAGACCGTTCTCGGTCCTGCAGAAGCAGGGAGGCCCCGCATTACAGACCCCGACCATACGAGCAACTACTCCTCCCAGCCCCCCACCCCGATGGTGCCTGCTCATATGTGGTGCTGCGTGCTGTTCTAAAGTGAATTTAAAATACGGGAGGGGCATGGCGCTTTCTGCCAGAGAGCAGCAGGTGTCAGCACGGTCCCTCCCGAGAACCCTCAATGTCTACATGTATTTATGTTTTTTCCATGCAGGGCTACTGTCCATCTAAATTGTAGACCATGTACTCCTGATATAGAGTTATCATTTGTAGAAGGAAGATTATGTTTCTTTCTTCTAAACCTTATAGCATACTTTAAGGACAAATGGCCATTTTGTGTCATTCCCACTTCTCAGAGAAGCGAATTATGTAGTGGTGTGCTGATTTAAAGGGTGTGCAAATTATAATGTCACACTGTCTGTCTTCCCACAGTTTGCCTCCTTCCTCTCTTTGTCTCTCCTATTATTGGAATACTGTCACGGAAACGCACACTCTGTAATATAATGCTGTAGTTTGATCCAGACCTCCCATTCATTTGTTTAGCTATAAAGGTCTATGAAGTTGATACATGTTTACATATTTGTTCACCCCTTCACTCTTTTCCAGTAACTATGGCTGCTGGCTTGACTCGTGCATGTATGTGTGTATGTATGAGTGTGTGTGTATGTATGAGTGTGTGTGTATGTATGAGTGTGTGTGTTCTTCCCATTGCTGAATTACACAACTCTTTCCACCCTGGGGCCTGAGAACTAGTCTGATGTGACCTGATGATTTTGCAGCAGCAGTCTATTTTGACTCTTTCTCTCTCTCTCTCCCACACACACACACATGCACGCACGCACGTATGCACGCAAGCACGCACGCACACACACACACACACACACACACACACACACACACACACACACACACACACACTACTTTTCCCTCTGTGTCTCACTTCCCCCCTCTAATTTTTTTTTCTACCTCCACATCTGTTAATCTGCTCAGGGAATAGCAGCATAGTTTTCCAAACCTCTGTGCATTTACGTGTCATGCAATTCATCATTGGTAAGTCTTGGATGAGCACAAGTTCTGAGAAAGTCAGACTTCAACCCAGAAATGGACCCTGAACTCAAATCAGATTATGGCTCGCTCATCCAGCCAGTAGCCGGGAGCTGGAAATAGGTTTATTGCAGGTTTGGGCTTGAGGTGGTCAGTTTTCCTCTAAGAGAAGCAAACAATGTTCTTATCTGCATCGTCAAACATAAAATACATAAAAGAAAGTCCAGGGTTAGCAGAATCCAGATATATTTGACTCCCTATCGTTTTTTTCAGTGATTTTCAAAAGACCCGATTAAAATTAAGAAACCACAAGACATAAAATTACCTGAGAAATTTCTTGTGTTGGATCCATTTAGCTGGTGAGCCCCATGAACCAATCAAAGACTAGTATTTGTTGTTGTCACCAAGTTGCTGCTCATATAGTTGACGGCAACAAATGCAACCGTGGCCTCACCGAGCCTGCTGATGAAGACGCTTTAGTGTGTTTCTCTCTTCATGTGTGTTTCAGTGCCTGACTGTGCTCAACAATGTGGCTCGCCACTACGTGGGCCAAAGTGAGCCCTTGCTTGAATAGGAAGACCCAAGCCACGCTGCTGCCTCTGTTAGGAAAGGCCTCATCGTGATGAACTCCACAGCCTATTCCGTTAGACTGACATGGGAAAAAGATACTCGGATATTTTACTCTTCCCGGGAGTCCACTGGTCATTGGTTCTATCTATAGACATAAAGAAGTCAAAGACTGCAATGCAGTTGCAGAGCTTTTAATGTATATGCAGCATTTACATATACTGAAGCAATAAGAGCCCTGATTTTTGTGATACTGTTTTTTTTCACAAGGCCAAACTGCAGACTTGAGTACAAGTAAGTAACATGTCGTCTGCTGGCTTTCGTTGATGGTTAAAGGTCACTCATGCATGGGGCCACAGCCGCTCTGTACCAGTAATGTGTGTTGTTGGTACAGGGCTGTGTGTAAACCCATTAAAGCCTCGACCCCTGTTTTTAGACCTCGTCATGCCCTCTGGTCTTTGTGTTTCCATCATTGTGCTTCATCTCTGATTAATTGTGACAGGGAACAATAATGGGCACGTAGAGAAACGGAATTCTCTCTGGCTACTTGTCAGTCCGTATTAGCTCAACCACCAACCCCTCAAATCGTTGTAACCCATTAGCAGAGCTGACATAAAAATATAAGCAACCTCTGATAAGCCACTCGTTATACAAGCAACTAAACATTTGGTAATGTGCCATGAATAACACCAACTTTTGGGTAAGAATTGCACAAGATCTGACAGTTGTTCTTTTTCATTCATTTTAGTGTGTCTGATGTTCCAGTTTCTGTCTTTCTGTGATTTTCTTTGGACATTGGCTGCTTTTCTCTAAGGTCAGTGCTATTTAACACTGACCTTAGAATATTTAAAAAACCACCTAACTCAAGGGATGAACCAGTTTGCATCTACACACCAAGGAAAACTTAGAAAAGAGCCATTTTTAAATTGTATCTTTAGGTTTGGTTATTAGCAGCGTGTTGCAAACACGTGTAACTTGTTCTCATTTCTTTAACTGAATCTAAAAAACAAAACAAACATAACACTGCTTGACTGGCAGAAAATAGTATGTTTGCACTAATAAGGTGATTACCAAAAAGTTATTTGCTGAAAACTTGATATATCTCAGTACGGTGTGCAGCATCTCCTTAAAAACATTTAAAGAAACTAAGTGAGTGGAGGGTAAAAAGAAGAAGAAGCAGGCCTAAAAAAAAAAAACAGATGAACGGTATCTGAAAATCATGTCCTTAAGAAATTGGAAAAAATGGAAGGATGGCTATCATGAAGCCATTTTTAAGGAAGGAAAATATGGAGAAAAGGCTAAGATATGACACACTACACAAGAACTTGACTGAATATCAGTGGCAGCAGGTCTGGTTAAATTTGCAATCAACATGTATCGCGGAGGTTGAGGTATAACAGTGAGTGTCTACAGGATCTGTGAACCACGGTGGAGGCTCTGTCACGGTTTGGAGCTGCATTTTCAGTTTTGGAGATCTTGTCAAAATTGTTGGAATTATGAGCACAAACAGATTTTGATCCAGCATGTTATACCACTTGCAAAGTGTCTGTTGGGTAACATTTTATTACCTGGATCGAAAGATACACAATGGAACACTATCAGTCACTATCAGGATTGGCCTTCAAAGAACTTGGACGTTAGTAATAATTGAAGCAGTGTGGGATCATCTTGCCAGAGAACAGGACAAAAGACAGCCTACATCTAAAGAAGAGCTTTGAATGTCCTTCAGGAAGTCTGGAGAACTATTCCTGAAGAGTCCTTAAAGAACTGACAAGAAAGCTTGCCTAAGAGAGTTCAGGCTGTGTTGAATAAAAAAAGGTTTTTATACCAAATAATGACTTTAAGTTTGTTTGTTTTTGTGCGTTTCAATACCTTGCTGCACCTATGTCCCATTTTCCTAGAAAACTACAAAGAAATAAGGGGTGGCGTGTAACTTTTGCACAGTACTGCAAGTAATAGCATCAACTTAGCCACCGCTCTAAAAACTGTCTGGCTCTACCAGTGAAAGCAAGTATCAAACCTGGAGGAGAATACATACTTAGGTAGGAGGCGGTACTAAATGTAAAAGGCCTTTTTTTTAGGTTTTTGTGTGATTTATGATATCCATTTTATGAAAAACAAGGAAATAAAGCGATGCCTGTGCAGTAATATGCTCTTAAAACAAGAGTAATTGCTTTTTGCCTGGGAAAGCTGTTAAGCAGTAACCCCTGAGAAACTTGAATTTATCACTCTAGTTTAAAAAAAAAAAAAAAAAAAAACGGCTGTGCATGTGCCTGCAGGAAACAGGTGGGGCTGGTGAGATTCAAGAAAGAAAAATTGTGTTTGCATGGAACCAAAACATTATGTGAAAATAGCATTTTAAATGACATTTCAATGAGGCAGACAAGACCAGTTCTTACATTCATCATCTCCTAATTTGGAGTTAAATGTTTTCACAGATTTGATCGTTACGCTTTAAAAAGGGGCTCGTAGACTTTTGCATGATGTCTTTTTAATAACAATCATTTTATCAAACAACATTACTGCCAAAGAAACAAAACAGCATGATCTAAATGTCACCTAAAGGCTAGATGACTCTGATTGGGCAAATGTCAAACAGTACAGGGATTCAGAAACGTTCCAATGAGTCGGAGAAAATGAGGTCTAACTGTACATCAGGCCACTGTCATGTTATAACTTTTCCTCCACTCCCTCTTCATTTCTGTTCCATTAGGACTTCACACCGTAAGAGAGCACCAAAACAAACAGAGACAGAGCAAAAGGGAATGAAAGAGTGCAGTGTTTTTGGGAGCCCGGCCTGCACATGTAAACTCCTTGTCAGCGGGCTGGAGTGAAGGGTGACAGGTGAGTTAACAGGAGACAAAAGAAAGAGACGAAAACAGCTGCACTAAAAAATAAGGCCTTCAGACAAATAAGGGGATTCCACATAACAGGTCAAACTTCTATATTAACAATAATGTTGCATATTCTTTCTAAATCACAAAGGAAATGTAACAGTACCCACAGTTTAATATAAAACTGTTACATGTCAATTTTCTTCCCAGTTAGTGAAACAATCACTATACGACAAGTTGCATAACAGACTAAATCTGCTATTAATGTAAAAGAAGTCTCATAAAAACCTGTTGCATAACACGTGTTCTTTTCCAGTATATTCTTTGATGTCCCAAAAATAATTTGAACCTGTTAAAGATGAAAACTTCCAGTGAATGGCAGTGTGCTCGTGGCTAGTTTCCATCACAGTTCTTCCCTTCCATACAGGTCCCCTCTTCTTCTTCTTCCATTCGTTTTAATAGATTCACCGAGAAAAAAAAAAAGAGACCATTGCTGCTGGCTGGCCAAAAAAAGAAAAGCTTGGCTCAACCTTCTTTGTTCATTGACTTTCCATTGCAAATCCAGCAGGCATTCTCTCTCAGCTCTCCTTTTCCCTGACCACAGCTATGGCTTTGGATACAGCAGCAAGTCTGTCCTTTCTCCTTTTGTGTTTGAAGATAATGCCCACTGTTTGAAGTGAAGGGAATTTAAGGCAAGTTTAAGGAAAATTCTGGCCTGAAAGAAGAGACCTGTCTATATTTGTGACGACTAACAATGTAATATCAAGGCTAGATTCAAGAAAGAGTTACTCAAAAATACTACAACGTAGGCCTCTTTGAGTAATTGTCAATGAAGCAGCTATAGTTAGTGTTTTTTTGTTGCTTTTATTTATTTTTTTATTTCTTTCATTTTTTCACAAGTAGGTGCTCTTGGCAATCTAGCCTCTAAAGTATGTTGTCCATCCTCACAAATATTAGGGGGAATATTTCAAGGTCAAATCTTATTTGGGACTATTTCCTTAGTTAGGTTTGAATTTGGCTTAAGATTCAAATTAAACTGCTTTACTTGTCAACCAGAACGAATCAAGGGACACAATAAAAATTTGTATCAAAATAACAAGTTTGTTTGTTTTCAGGGTTTTGTTTTTTGAGAAAATCTGCATCCTTAAAAATGTGCCACCTCCTGAGTGGTCTTCAAATCTAAGCCACGAGGCCACAGTTTAAGTATTTGTCACAGCTAAAAGTCCAAAAGTCATGCATGGGTTTGGTCTGTACCGAGTAAAATCCTGCCACACTGCCTCACATTCATGTCCTCTCAGCTACACTTGCAAGACTTGACAATCATGTTGGAGAGCTGCTCCACTTTAGGTGTCCGTCCAGAGTAGTAGAGTATAGTGAGGGGTTCCAGGTCTTGGGGGACACAGCAGGGAGAGGCGGATGCCTCTGGATTCAGAGTGTTGTAGAGGCTCAGCAGCTATTGAAAAGCACAGAGAGATTAAATAATTACAAAATTCACATTTGTTTTGTATACTGTGTGTCTCTGCTGTCTCTGCCTATGTGATATTACAAGGCAGAGACTTGGCACACAAAGACTTCTGCGTGGAAATTCATGAGAGAAGGTAGTAACAGCAAAGAGCACATGCCCCTCTACAGGCAAGCCAAACATCTGGTTTTTTACAGCCAAACTGGAGAACTATACACTCACTGGCCACTTCATTAGGTACACCTGTTCAACTGCTTATTATCGCCAATATATAATCAGCCAAACACATGGCAGCAACTCAGTGCATTTAGGCATGAAGACATGGTGAAGACGACCTCCTGTTCAAGTTTAACCTGAGCATCAGAATGGGGAAAAAAAGAGTGATTTAAGTAACGATTAACGTGGTTGGTATGTTTGTTGGTGCCAGCCAGGCTAGTCTGAGTATTTCAGAACGTGTTGGCCTGCAGGGATTGTCCCACCAAACCATTCCTAGGACAATATTCAAACAATAGTCCAAAAAAGGGAAAAAAAGCAAATGACCAACCCTGGGCAAATATCATAGACAGTATGAAAGGTGAACGTAGCTACTGTGACATCACCCATTGGTTTGTGAAGTCCTGTTCTGAAGCGCTTCTGATGTCGACAGCTTGGTTGCACAAAACTGGACATGACGAAGATGGGCAGGTCTAACTGTGGAACTATACGCTTACTGCATAAGAACTTGTGACTGACAACTCGTGAGCCAGTGACTTTGTGGTTTCATACCACCCATATGGTGCATATGAAACATGGTGTTACACACACTGTACAAAAATGCCAAAATGAGTGACTGTGCCTACAAACTCAGCAGGAAAGTGATTACGGAGGTCAAGACAGAAAGCTGTTTTCCCATAGACTTCTAGAGGGCCAGAAGTCTTTTTGCAACCACAACTATTGCCATCTGGTGACCTGCAGGTTTAAGATACTTCTGCATTGGTGGAAATTTCCGACCCACAAGGTATGTCTGTGTTTTATACATGGACAACACAAAAGAGCAAAAACTCTTTGTCAGTGGAGAATGGCCAGGCTGCTTTGAGCTGATAGGAAGGCAACAGCAATTCAAATAAACCACTTGTTACAACCAAGGTATGCAGAAGGTATCTCTAAACATGACAATAAGGTCACTGCACTCTAATGGCTTCCACAGTCACCTGATCTCAATCCAATAGACCAACATTGAGATGTGATAGAATAGGAGATCCACATCATGGATGTGCAGGTGATAAATCTGCAGCAACTGTGTGATGCTGTCATGTCAATATGCACCAAAATCTCAGAGGAAGGTTTCCAGCAACTTGTTGAATCAGAACCTGATTATAGCAAGGTAAAGCTAATGATGTAACCGTGAGTGTATAAACCATATCTTGTTTACCACTGATGCAAGTGCACACATGAGGTTCATGACACACACATGAAAAAAGCACCATAAAAAAAAGCATGAAAGGAACCGATTTCTGACTATAAAATAGCTTTAGCTCCTTTCCTTTCCCCTGAAGCCAACTTTCTTTTGACTGGATGCCCCAGCAGGTGGGGATTCATTCAGTTTACATATCAAATAAAGAATATAGCTCTTTCCCCATGTTTAAATAAAGGGTTCAGTTTTGTTAACACAAAACAGCTGCCTGGAGGTTCAGTGGCAAAGTGGCAAGAGTTTCTGCTAGAAGAATTACTGGCCAAGGCATTTTTATTTGAATTAATGTTTTAATACAGATCAGTCACTCTGTTTTTCAGAGTCACTGGGCAACAAATGCAAGTTACTCTGTGACTGATCAGTCACAGAGTAACTGATCAGTCACAGAGTAACTGATCAGTCACAAAGTTACTGATCAGTCACAGAGTGACTGATGAATGACTGATCAGTCACTGATCTGCTTTCAGAAATATTTATCAGATATATTGATTTGTGATCAAATCGACAAGATTTTTATATTTTCAGTAAAATTCTCTACATTGTAATTTAAAACTACCATGCAAAGTTGAAGTATGAATATAAATACAATGCATATACCACATTAAGATTTATGATGCTTTTTTCTTTATCTTATAAATCTTCTGAAATCTACAATGTACTTAAAGGTATTTTTGTTTCTGCTGCTGTAAATTCTACTGTGCAAAACTCTCTCGGCGAAACCCCACTTACCGAGCTGTGCGTTGTGTCTG
>VURO01049925.1:0-19473 GCA_015108175.1 Pelvicachromis taeniatus | reverse complement strand
CTATCCTTTATTCCTGTTTTTTTTTTTTTTTGGCATAAAAACTGATGTGACAAAATATCACTGCAGCTCACCTTTAAACTTGACCTCCAGGACCTCATTTTCCTTGTCAATGATGTCACCATTTGGACTGAAGGTGTGGCATGGACAGTGGACACTAATTTCCAAACCCATATTAGATCCTGAATGCAAATAAATGTGCAGAGGAAGATTGTCAACAACTTGCAATAAAAAAAAATCATGCGTCTATTAACCTTAATGATAATCCTTCATTATTCCTATTGATAACAATTCTGAGTTATTATGAAATGAGGAAATGAGGAGACCTCGGGCTCACCTCTCTTCATCAGCCACTCCCGCACTGTTTCAGTCACATCAAAGGAAATCCATTCTGAGGTACCTTTGGTCAGCACATTCTTGGCTCCGATGAAGCGTTGCTTTCTAATGTGTTCATTTCGCCTCACGATCTGTGAAGCAATAATAAATAGTTGCTCTGAAACCTTTTTTCTCAATACTGAAACAGTTTCAGTTGTTCTTGTTCTGATTTTTCAATTATAGTCGACTACACAGAGGCTATAAATAACACAGGTGTTATTTAAAATGGGAGATTTTTGTTTTTGCCTTGAAATATCTATTTCTGCATGAAAATGCAAAAAAAAAAATGTCCAGGGCTGTCAAAAGCATACCAGGTGGCACTACATTATAACTGTGACAATACAGAAATGTTGGCCTGTCAGAGCCAACAAACAATGAAACTGCGCACACAAAACTGACACTCATACATCTGACTTTCCTCATTCATTTCCCTGCCTGGATTTAAATCTTCACCCTGGAAGGGGTTTTTCAAAAGCTCCAATTTCAGTGACCGTAAAATGATAGTAAAATAGCATTTATGCGTTGGAAAAGGCGAAAACCTATAGAAAAGCTACATTTATCAAAATACGTGTTTGCATGTAGATGTGCTATAGGGCAAAGGGTGTTTATAAGCTATATGCTAATTCCGACCTTTGTATAGTAAGTCCTATCATGTCATAACTGTTCAGTCATAGTTACATTTGGGAAAGTTTATGAATTTACTGTAAATGATGAAGTAGGTTTGAGGTGGCAAAAGACAAGAATGACCAAACATGCATTTCTGACATCAGCCATACCCAATATGCTAAAAGTTTAAAAGGTGCTATATTTTCTTAAAAAAGACGTATTTTTAATCAACAAAACACCAACTCTGCTATATAACAGTCCTCACAGTTACTTTTTAGTTAAACTCCCCATTAATGCTGCTTTTTGCAACTGTTCCAGTAGATTATATCATTGCATTTGATAAAATCGAACTAACCATGTCTTTCCATTTTTGTTGGCTTGTATTTATTTCTTTATAACTAAAGACATGTGGGCATGCACACAAGATCTATAAATTTACATTTTATTATTTCTGTTATTATTTACTTAACTTTTGGCAAGGTTGCCACAGGTCCCTGGTTTTTGTGGAATTTGGCTATTTGGCTGGAACATGCTATAAATACCTCCTCTGTCACCAGAGCAGGACACAAAAGAGCTATTTTCCAAGCGCTATTAGGTCGCTGAACAAATTATGACCTGTTTATTCATTTACTTATTTTGTATTGACAGACATTCCTATTTTTGTATTTTGCACAAATACAATCTGACCTTTTAATCTAGAGCTTTTCATAAGTTTTTCACTCACTTTTTACTTGTTAATCAGTGGTGTGACAATAAAGTTTAGTCTGAATCCATTTTGGAGCTGTTTTCAGTCTGTGGGTTGGGTAGATCTAGTTTTATGAAAATAAAAACCCAGATTTTAAATGAAATAATTTATTTACATCCAAAATCTTACAAAACCAACCACAAAACACAGCATACACGCAAATACCAACATGCTAACCATGTGTACCTAAACATGTGCACGGAGCAACATTTGACTTTGTTTGGAAACACCTTATCTATTCACTACATAAGTTTTACATTAGTGTCTTCGGTTAGTTTTCACTGCTGACTCTTATTTCATAGCCAGATAGGTCATGGATTTATATGTCAAAACATGTTGGCTGAAAACAAATTCCTGCAGTGTTTGGGGGGAAAACTGCTGTGAGAATTAATATTCAAGTAGTAAATTTGCATACTGCCAGACTAAAAAAGTAAGCATCTGCTGCAAGTGTAATGCATGTGGTGCATTTTATGCTGAACTGCAAATAATAGTGATTCTTTTTCTTTCTGACAATTAAAATATTAAGTGTGTTTGATACAAAAAAAACCTATTTCCATGTGTTAATTAGCAACTCTTTGGGCTTAAATTGTGAGAAATAAATGTGGAAATTTGCACACACACACAAAAAAAAAAAACAGTGTGAGCTCACTGGCCACACTGTGCTGTAATTATAAAGCAAAATGTTTTTGTTAATTTACAGAAAATGTTTTTTTTTACTACTTTAAGGTAAATTTTGAAAAGCCAGTACATTTTTCTGTCATTTAATTGCGTATCCGTTACTTTGGTGTAGCATGACCAGGAAAAGTTGTAAGAGTTTTAGAATATAAAATGTACCCGCTCTTTCACAATTTCCAAAACAACCAGTGGGCTGAACTGGAGTCTTTGCCAGGCCAATTCTGGTCCCCAGGCCACATGTTTGACACCCTTTCTTAGATCCTTGTAACAGAATATTGCACTGACAACATTAATTACAATATTATTGTGCTGTTGCTAACAGCTTAATAAACTTTGCATGCTGTTTTCAGTACTAGAGATCTACGCATAACTATAATTAAAATCATTATAGACATTTGTAGGTGCGTACTACTGTCTGTGGCTAACTCTCCTGCCTCTGCAAAGATCTTGCTGGCCTGCTGAACCTTTCAGTTGTTCATCTGTTTGTTACTTATATCATAATTGTCTATTTTTGTGTTAATCACAGCATGAAATAACAACAGAACTGACTAGCTATTTCAAGATCGTTTTTTCAACAGTTCAGAATTGTAGTGGTATTTTTCTTTTTGTTTGTTTTTCCTTGTGTGCAGAGATTATGTCTAAGACAATTACTTGCGGTCTGCCTTTAATCTAGGTAGAAGGACAAGGAAACGGTACCTTTACGCACCTGGTAGAGCTCAATCCGCTGTTCATTCCTCTTGGCAGTCGAGTTTGGAACTCTCAGCGCTCGAAACTCTGCTCTGAACAGGTTGGTCGCGTTCCTCTCCATGGCGGAGACGTTAAAACGGAAAACCTTAGAAGTAATGCCTTTTGGGCAGTAAGACAGGTCGTCTGGAACAAATAGAAAAAAACAAATGTTTTGTGAGAGAACATGCTTAGAAGCATTATATGTGCATAGATAGATAAGACAGTAGGACCTTGTATAGGTAACTACACAGTTCAAATCCGATCTTGGCCATTGTGGTTCTGTGGTGTCTGGCACTACATTTATCACAGTGAACGACTAGTGTTGCTGCCCACCTTAATCACAACTTGTCAGTGTTTCTCCAACACATTTTGTCTATATTTGGTGGAAATGAAAATGTTGTCACTGAAATAGCATTATTTAGCTAAGTATGACCTCACCTATCTGGTATCGAAAACCCTCCTATCTTCAGTCCCACTGACAACTTTTTGGACCTGAACCCTTTCTGACCATGATGACTTCTCCACAGCCCAACCTCAGTCCCTGAGACATGCCAGACTCTGTATAAGTACCATGCTATAAAAGGCAATCTTTCCGATGTTTGTTGTCCACATTCTCAACACAGTAATTTGTCAGCCTTGTGACAGCCTTCTGCTTCATTTACACCTGCCACAGCCTCGAGTTGGTTCACAGAGCAGCCGTAAGGTCATTCATAGGTCAATGTATTACCTCTGAACCCCATCAAAAAGCTAATGTATGTAAATGAGGTCAAAAGAGTGATGTCACTGGCCCAGACTCAAATTTTCATTCCACAAAGTCAGCCTTCAAGCACTCTTATGCCTGATGCAGGCAGCACCATCGGCGCTGTGGCTTGTAATCGCCGACTCTGCTGACAGTCTACTGTCTTAAAGGAGTAGTTCGATATTTTGTGAAACTTACATTCCCACTTTCTCACTGTAGGTTACGTGAGAAACCTGACATCACTGGTACGAATACCAGCAAAAACAAAAAAAGTATGGAGCGAGCTAACAGCTAGTCACAAGTCATTTCATTCTCAAAAAATAATGGGAGCTAATGTTGGCAGCTAGGTGCAGTATTCTTGGTGTGTGGTCGCACATGATGTCATTCACAAGCATGTGCCTATTGTGGAATGATAATAAAATCTGTGGCCCCTTTAATGAATGACAGTACTTCCTAAAGTGTAATCAAGGTTAAATAACACAGACCTGTAGACTGTGATTGGATACAAACAAGTCATGTGACATTGGAAAGAAAAACGAAAAACTGCTGCGGTAGATGTTTGGGAGTAGAGTTAATGAATGTATTAATAGAGCCGGATACAGCACCACCACTCAGTCTTGCTGCTTCGCTTTCCAAGTACCCATTTGCATTTGAATTGAAAACAGTCCCTGCGGTCCAGAAAGCATTTTTTCCCCGTAGACCGCCATTATCAAAAGAGACATCTGTAAAACTGTTAAATACGATGGATCAAATTCATGGAGTCTTTATATTCATAAAAATTCCCACTGGCCATAAAAGTGAGTTTTTATTTCTTGTCTATGGACTGCAGCTTGTGGGAGAATCCAGTCAGTGGGCAGCTAACGGTGTTACCACAACAACAAAGCTTCACTAAGAGCTACAAAGTATTCTAGTCACTTTAAGACGGGTCACAGTGTTTCTACCCAACAGTACACAAAACTCTCTGTAAAACCTCACCAAGTTTAATCTGCACCTGAATCTAATCTAAGTTTAACTGTAGCTTTACCATGTCACAAAAGAGATTAGGGGTGCTTTGTAAAAGATATCCTGGTGATAGGCGTGGCAGATCAGAAAGTGCTTCTGCTGTATGTGTTGTGTTTGTGTTGAGGGCAATGAAAGCTGATGTAATCTGTTTTTATTTTGAAAGATTTGTTGGAGAGACGTTTGACACATCGTTTGAAAAAGTACTTTAAAGAAGCTGGGGATTCGTCTCCATCTGTTACATAGATTTTGAGTAAATACATTTTTTTTAAAGCTGCATTTTTCTGCATGAGAGGACATGTTTTAAATTTGCTTAAGCTGTTGATGAACTGGGTTAAAACAGAGAGGACCTTACCCACTTGCTCCCATTGAGGTAAAACTTATGTTTTGAGTTTTGAAAAGAAAAGTTAAGAAAATCTTAATGCCTGTGTTCTTGTAGGAAGAAGTAAACTGGATAAAGATGGAGAATACATTGCTTTCAGTGTTGTTTAAATCTAAAAGATGGTTGTGTTGCTTTTTATTCTTTTTTTTTTTTACTCCAAAACTCAATAGTTGAGCACAACAAATCTGAAAGTTCATCATCTTTCCTTCTCCATCATATGAAAATCACATTAACCACTCTCAGTTTAGGGGCTGAATGAATACAAGTGGATATACTGGGCATTGACAGAATGCATATTTCCAAGTATGAGATCACACTGGACACATTAAAAAAAAAAAAACACTGGCATACACGCACAACCCTTGTATTTAAGATTTTGTCATCAATCAGCTTGTGTTATTCTCTTTAAACACCAGTGAACAGTACACCGTATCTAAATCTTTGTCGTCACATTGTCGTACCTCGAACCCATCTGTGGCTCTCAATCCAGCTATGAGTCCATCTCAAGGCACCTACTTCCTGGTGTTTTTGTCCAAAACCATTTTGTGAGATTCAAAACAGAACATTGGTAAGGAAAAATAGGTCTTTTGAGAAACACCTGTTGATTTCAAAGGGACTGTGATGCAATGGTCTTGGCTTTGCTCTAGACCGTGAGGCCCGCTTCGCCTTTCACACACGCACAGCAGTTATCCTATTCTGCTTTCTCGGTAATCCAGACTCAGTTGGACCACATGCCACTTGAATTTCCTTCAAGTGCTGACACATGTCCCTCCAGCACAGGTTTTCCAATTACAGTTTGTAGCTTTTTATTCTATGGAGGAGAAAGTCAAATATGGGTTTAACACGTGTAGAGGATATAATGTGAGCCTAAGCAGCCTTTATGTGTTATTTTAACAAATATTTCACATAGAATTTTAAATGCATTGTAAACCAAGTAATGACCTATACCTGCTGGCAATGTGAGACGCCGGCATAGTCTTTAGACTTAATTAGGTTTAGGGCTCAGCTTCACACACAGTTAAGCGAAGTTAAACTTGAACTCTGCTGTATATGATCTCATTCTCGTGGGCCACCCGTGAGCATAATCAACTAGCCAAGATGGCCAGTGGGCTCACTTTGAGCTCCATCTCAATAGGGAAGTGGGTGGCACCAGCAAGAGGGCTACGGGAGAGCCAACTCCTCCCATGCAGAGAAACTCCAAAGTAGAAAGGACTCCTAGCCCAGCTAATGGGGAGGTCCTGCTGTCTAGCTTTTCCTGCTCATTTCTGATAACTTTTCCAACTCCTTCTTCTATAGGCATCCCCATCTGCCTGTGCAGATGTCACTGTCATTTGAACCTGACTGGAAAGGAAATGGGAACATCTGGGATGGGAGACATGAACCATAGAGGGGGGAAAAAAACAAGGCAAATAAGAGTGGAGTCAGGAGTGGGAGGAGAGTGGCCTTCCTGGAACACAGGTTCAGACATAAAACAGGTTGGCGAGCACAAAAGAAATAAAGCACATCTTTCACAAGGGCACGGCTTTCTGTGTCAGATTTACAAAAATCCAAAGATCTTACACATTTAAACATTGATCTACTAAAGGGAAATGTTTTACTGTTTGAGATTATTATGTGATAATAACTAGCCTCCAAGCACAAACACTAAAAGGATGATTTGGTCTGTAAAAAAGGGGACGGCTTGAATGGGGTTAAACGTGGAAAACTGAAAAACTCTATTGCCAGCTAGAAATTTTGACAACTGTCAATGAAATGAAAAAACATAATTTCTGTTTTGAGTCTTGTCCGGTTTACGGATACACTCTTCGTTTGATGCGTAATTACGCACTACGGATACGTTAGTGGCTGGCATAAGTTAGAGAAAGAAAGCTTGGATGTCTGAAAAAGTGTGATACTTACTGTTCTCCGGCGGTCCGTTGTCCATGTTGAATTTGTATATCTCTTTGGCATAGTACTCTGTCTCTGTGTTGTCTTGACCGCAACTCTGCTGCCGATCCCTCCCCAACTCCTCCAGTAGCTCCTTGGTGCTGTTATACAACGCTTGGATTTGATAGGGGATTTTACTCGGTCCAAGGGATTGTGGAGGACTAGTCAGTCGAAGTTTGCTCAAAATTTGTCCCCGTATCGCCTCGACCCTCTTCCTTTTCACATGGTCAATATCCACAGTGGCACAAGTTGACAGGGATGAGCTCAAAGTTGCGCAGTTGAGGAGGATGACAAACAGTAAAGCCTTACCCAAATGCATCTTTCTCTCTGCATTTGTTCGCTCGGTGGTTGAAATGTGTGGAGGACTACCAGGGTCCGTGTCAACGCTCCGTCACAATCACAGTCCTGTGACCTTATGGTTCTTCTTGTGCTTCTCTGAACTTCCCTTGGAAACTAATGATTAAAAACTCCTCGCTTGATTCGTTTTCTTGTCCCCTTTGCCAGCGGAAATCCAATTTTGTGTTCGCCCATTAGACACAACTCAATTCAAAGTCCCGAAAAAGACGTTCTCCCACATATATGAAATTGATCCGTAGAAACAAGCAATCTGGTCTTTTGCATACTTGTGCTCACTCCAGCAGATTTATACGGTGGCCTGGCACACTTCTCCTCTAAGTCTGTATCGCTTAAATGTAGAGCCGCCTTATTGTCTCAGAGGAGGCAGACCGCAGGTTGTCCCGTTAACGAGGTATATGCGACTCTGAGCGGTCGGTATGGCCTCACATGAGCTTTATATCGGTCGTTTCTGACGTTTTGATGGAGGAGGGACCGCAGGTCCCCGGGAGTGCCCAAAACGTAACCGGGCAGTGAATGCAACGCTCCAGTCATCAACTCTGACATAATAAGCAAGTTTTTAAAAAGAGAGCTGTTTCACGGGCAGGCCCATCAAAGAGCAGGGACAATTTAAGCTTCAGCCCACATTTGTTTATTTACAAAGGTATTTGAAGTGGTGTTCAAGCCTGGTCTTGTGGTCCCCGTTTGTGTAAGTGTGAGTTCGCGTGTGTCTTTATACTCGTACGTCGCTGTAAATTGTAACGGTGCTGAAATCGCAGTCGATGCGTCTCCTGATTGTCTGCTGTCGTATGCCCCCTAGTGGCAAGTTGTGCCACTTGCAGTTGCCAATTTTGTTTTCCCATCAAATTGCTCAAAGAGCCTTACACTTGAAAAGGATGTAATATTGTATGTGGTGTTTATTGTCCAGATATAAAAGTTTGGTGTTATCTCTTTGCCTCTAAACAGCCCTGGAGGAAAGTTGCGGTAGCAACTTTAACAACGGCAATAAACAGAGGTCACAAAGTTTACACACAAAAAAAAATCCATAAAGATAACAAGTGATATTTTTGTGTGTGTTTGTTTTGCTCTGTTGTCTGATGTTGGAGTTATCCCACAAAAACCAGCACAAAACAGGGCAGCGGTTGTTGTCCAAGGTTGCGCTCAGATTACATAGATCCTTTTCAAACGTCACTTTCAGGCAACGTGATTACATTACTGTTCAAAAGAACCAAAGTTTCCTTGCTGTCAGCGCAGATTTTCCCATGCCCTCTGCAAACCGCCATCCACAGAGAATTCATTTTTTTTGTGCTGATGTCTGAAGGCCTTGGAAGCCTGTAAGTTATTATATATTTACAGCCCTCCCACCCCTCACCCAGCTTGTTTTATCTGTGTTCATAGAGCATATTCACATTTCTCAGACCTATTTTAAGTCAAAGCTCAGTCAGACACTGGAGGCCCCGTACCCAAACATGGCATTTCGCCGTGTTTATTTTGCCCACCAGTTTGCATAGCAAGAATAATTTCATACAATGGCCAAACTTGGTAAATATTTGGCATTAAGAGTAAGCTCAGGTGTGTAATTGCATCATACACACATTTATCGGTTGACTTTGCAGGGCAATATTATTGCATATATATGCAGATTTATAGTTTAAACATTATTTTGATGCGATTCCAACCCGCTTACTGTTTGTTTTATTTTTTACAGCCAGATGTCTTCTCAGAAAAACATGGCTCATACTCTTTATGTAATAACTCTGACTTCTATTTACTCTTTGACTAGTTAGGAGTGCCAAGTATCCCTGAATCACAGTTAAACTTAAACATCATTTAACTCATTAACTGTGTGTGGTCCATTAATAACCAAGATGCTCTGTCTTTGCTGCTTTTGATACTTTAGTCACAGAAATGTATGAACTTTTGTTCCTACTTGAACCAATCTCCAAACAAAAGGTCACTCCAAACTCCAGCTGAAACGCCTTCATCTATAACTTGATGTCTGGAGCGGCACGTAAGCAATCCAAACCCAAAATGAACTAAAATGAGGGTGTTTGGGTTTTTTTGTATGATTCCAAAAGGAGCAGAGTTTTTCTATAGCTATTGTTAGAGTATTTTAAGGCAGACACCCAGGTCTCTGGTTTCCCTCAGCCACTTACCCACAGTGCTCTATGCATACTCGATTGCACGAGACATAAGTTCATCAGAAGCACTTTTGAAAACGACTTTGGGGGAGAATGTGAGACATTTTTGACAAAACAAAAAGCCGTTTTTTGACTTTGTTTTTGCTCTTTGTTGTTGTCCTGGTAAATTTCAGCATTTTCCCTGTTTTTGGTGGCTTTAACGCAGCTCTCTGCTGTGTTACTCTCCGGCTGCTGTCTCTAATTCATCCTTTGGCAATTCTCCATTAAGCCAGCAGGTGATGCTGCATAACAAACAATATCCGCTGTTGGCGTCTGTACTCACAAGAGCAGGGGAAAGTAAACATCTTACACAGCCCCAGAACCAAATCTAAATTTCAGTGGACTCATTTTTAAGTGCAGATGTAACAACAGACAGGCCTGTGCTCTAAACTGTGCTCTCACATAAGGATTTATTTAGATGTTCAGTAAATGTACCACAAAACCCTGATGGAACCTCAAACAAGAGCAAAACCAATAACAATGGGTTGAGATGATAGGTGCAATAGGTTCAACCTGCCTGGAACTTCTCTGTGTGCACTTTGCATGATCCCTCAGTGCCTGGATGGATTTGCCAGATGCTGCTTTCTTCCGTAATCCAAAGACATGCATGATATGGTCATTGGTGATTCTTAATTGCCTGTAGGTGTGGTTTTCTGTCTCTCTGGCCCCCTTGAAGTGACCCAGGTGCACCCCACCTACTGAAATAGGCTCCAGCACTCCTGA
Source organism: Pelvicachromis taeniatus (assembly GCA_015108175.1). Taxonomy (NCBI): domain Eukaryota; kingdom Metazoa; phylum Chordata; class Actinopteri; order Cichliformes; family Cichlidae; genus Pelvicachromis; species Pelvicachromis taeniatus. Next base: position 9,067 of record VURO01049925.1, on the reverse strand, counting down.
AGCCTTTGTGGAGAGACTCTTTATTGGATTTAGTGGTTTATATCAGAAGGTCATAACCACAGAGAACAACAAAGTGAAGAGAGGACTCTCTTAAGGAGGCAAAAAGCATCACCTTAAAAGCCCTCCAAGCACACACATGTGGACACATACACCCACGTTGTAGTATTTTAACTGTCTGGGGGGGGGGGGCTCTTAGACACAATCCCAGACACCATCATCAAAGTTCACTTTTACTCGAAGCGTCCTCCAGTGATTACCTCACCGCTGGGTCAGGTTTAAGTGAGTCACTCTCAGGCAGGCAATCTCTCCGTCTCGCACAACACACGGAAAAGGAATGCGGCTACAGATCCGAGGATGAAAATAAAAACACATGCTCTTAGCCACACAGAGAAGTATGCCCTGGTTTTTTGGTTTTTTGTTGGGGTTTTTTTTTTTTGCTGTAATGTAGGTGGGATTCCTGCTGAGTATAGCTGTCAGAGCGGTGACCGTAACTTTGTAACCTCTTCTGTGAGTGAAGTGGCGATTCATTATGCTTCTGTAGATAGACCGATCTGACCACGCGCACACACACTGGCTAGACAGTCAGGCAAACCCCAAATACTAAGCAGCATCCTGCCAGATTTCCCTACTACAGCATGCAGACAAGCCAGCCAGCACAGTAAAGTCTGCTTCGTCTGGAGGTTACAAGTCTATGAGTCATATGTGGAGAGTCAGCTGTGTAGGAATGCTACAGGAGACCCCTAAAACCCACACCAGCAGAGACAATGATGTGTATATGTACAGCCATACGACTCAAATGAATCATTTAATCTGTCCGCCATCTGTGTTAGTCATCAGCCCTCTTACTACACGTCCATAGAACGGGAAAAACATGCCAGCTAGACGATGACTTAAAGTGAGATCACGTGGAGGCAGCAGACGTTTGTCTGTCATTTTGTCACTGATGTGTCTGAGGTTCATTTTTTTATGGCATACAGTGCTTCAAAGACATAAGTTAAAGGCTTATTTCGATGTTATCTTTGAGGTTTCAGGCAACTTTAATTACTGACAGCTCTAAGTGGTGGGAAATTATGAAATTAAAAATAAATAACACTCTTATTTTATTTATAAAAAATGTTAAACACACTCACGCAACTCATTTCCAGGCACTGAGGAGTTTCGCTGCTTCCATACGAGCACGGCTGGTTAAATCTTAGCGAATGTAAACTAACATCTGCCTGATCTTTATAAACAGACACATCTGGATGTGAACATGCAGCAATCTGTGGGAAGCAGTCGTGTTAGAGCATGCTTTGGCTGCATGCAGGTAAACAGTCCACTTGGAGAGAAAAATACAGGAACACGCTGACCAAAAGGAAACCATTGAGGAAAAATGATTTCACTTTTTTCTGCCTTTTTCAGTTCACTGCTTTCTAGTGGCTGCACAGGAAGTCCTAAAACTCTGGTCACTTCCCCTGGAGGTTTCCAGGATTCATTTTGCTAGGCTTTGGTCTATAAAGAACATCACAAAGCCACTTTGCTGACTTTATAACTCAGCCTTTATTGCATTTAGCATGATTTTCTGACATAGTCTCACCTTGTAGGATTTTAATGTTTTGGTGACATCTTTCTTTTTTTCCTTTAGGGATCAAATGCAGTCATGGAAACCATTTCTGAACAAAACAAATTTAGTTAATTTTGTTTTTCATTAAATCATTTCTGGTTCTGTTTATATCAACCATGCATTTTGATCTGCTGACGGACACAGATCGGCTTCAGCCTCCCACATCCTTGTGAATGTATTACTTTAATTGCTTTTGTTTATTTATTTAGATTTTTTCACCTTTTGCCACTCCTGAAGCGTGGCACCTTCAACCTTATCATCCACCTGATGCACTTTTTCCAGTAAGAACTGTGTTGTAGAAACAGTGATTTCTCTAACCTCGTTTGGTAAAAACCTAAAGAATAAGCAAGAAACCAAAAAAAGCATCTATAAAACAAAAAACAATCCAAAAAAATGCTTCAAAGCTCCTCAAAACTGCATATTTTTTCTACATCAGTACACAAGACCACAGCATAATGTATATTTATTTCACTATTATATTTAAACATTTTTTTTTTAAGAAAACTGCTTTAATAACACTCGTCACCTCAAGCTATTCAATTTAATTGTCTCTTTATTGCTTATATAAATCACCTTCATCATTACTTATCCCTTCTTGTAGTCACTTTTTGGTTTTTCTTGGCAGGGCTTTGTGACGGCTTGCATCCATAAGATGGCATATTGTTGCGGTCTGATGTCACAAAGGTGAAGACTGTTCACTTTACATCTGGGTCTAAAGGGGGAAACGATCTGCTGAGTTAAGGCCTTTTTGCAAAACAAAGGACAAGGTGTCATTGGGCCACTGCATGAATATGAAATAGCAGCGCGCGGCATGTTGATTCACACTCCAGACAAATACTGTCACGGTTAAGGCTAAACACACTTAGCATTTCTGGATTAGCACTCAGTGAGAGTAAGATGGCACAAAGTTGCTGTGCTCACTGATGTTTGTTGTGATTACTAATGGCAGGGGTTGTGCGAATGATTGATGGCAGAAGCTCTTAGCGATTCCAGTTATGATTCAGCTCAGTTTAATTGCGTTACCAAAACCACAAGGGATTCTTTTTCAGTGACTTAACTTTCTTCTGTTTCAGCCTAGTTTTTGTGCAGCTAGGACAAAAGTTACCACATTTACCGTTCTTAAGATGATCAGCTGTATTAGGAAGGCCAAAGAATAAGGAAAGAAAAGGGAATTCTTCATCCCTTTACCAGCTTATCCTTGCTATTTTCATGGAATTTCAGAGAAAACCACATATGGCTTTTTTTTTCCCCCTACTGCCCTCCAACTTTAACCCTCCACTCCCCCACCTCTGTATTCCCGTAAACGCTGCAAGCTGGATAATGAGGAAATTGGCTCTTGGAATTGTAGCAGTTTTGGCATGCATGGTAAAGAAAGTGTCAAAATAATAGCGAAAACAAAAAGGAGCTTGACTGGAAACGGGCCAATTAAAAACAGACATTGGACGGTAGATAGGGAAGGTCAAAGGTTAACGACTGTTCCCTGTTTGGACAAAAACAATGATAGTGTGCAAATACTCTCTCTAAGACACAGAGCTAATGTAGGTTTGTGCTCACACTTGAACACAAGCACAATGGTAACACACACACATAGACACGCACACACAGCATGGGCCAGGTTAGTGCTGGCCTCCTCATGCAGAGTCTAGACAGGAAGCTGGTCCATGCCAGATTAGGGATTTTCTCCCTCACACCCTTACACCACCGTAACACCCCACCCCCCCCCCCCCACACACACCCACACACACACACTTCTTTCAATACATCTGTGTGCATTTTGTCATTCTGTGTGTGTCAGACATGCAGACAGGGACAAAGAAAGACAGAAGGGAAAAAAAGGGAGGTAAAAGGGACGGCGATTTGGTGACAGAGCCCTGTGCGTACACTGATTTTCTGTGTTTATATGCTTGTCTGTCACTGAATGAGTCGCACACAAAATACAAAACAACTCAGCCAACGGAGAAACACAGATTCCATGTCAGAAGCTTTTTTCGGCTCGATTACTCATTTTTCCTCGACTTTCCACCCATTGAAATGATGAGTCTGAGGCTCAGTGTGAAAAGTTCAACTTGTCCTTCTCAGGTACAGGGGCGCACTGCATCCTGTAGTGCTTAGCTAAATTAAACCGAGCCCCAACTGTTCTCATCTGCTCACCTGTAGCCCCTGCCAGGCCTGGCCATGACCTTTGAACCCACACAGATGGGTCTGCATAATAAGACACGGGCACACACGGCTAAGTGCCATCTCGGACATGTTTGATGGGTAGCTATATCGGACTAGAAAATTTAAAATACTGTATGCACTGAATTGCTAATGTGTTGACCTTCCTGAGCAGGTGAAGTCTTGTGTGAATGTGCACATTTCTATAGTTCTCTCCGTGAGTTTGACTGATCTTTTAAACGTAAATACAGACACCAGTAGAAGTGCGCCTACTGTAATAATCTTTGTCTCTCTGTGTGTTATTGGCCTGAGGCCAGTGACCTCTGTGCCCTGTCTATGGCAGGATGTGCTGTACTTTTCACTCTGGCAGTATGAATATGCATAGCCTCCTGGCTCATTAGAAATGGCAGTATAGACATGGCTTGGAAAAGAGCTTTTTAAATGTTGCATATAACTGCAACTTTAAATAGTTTTATAGAACTGAAGAATGTGTTTACATTGTCATGCTATTTGCCATTGTCAAAGATTTTCTTTGTTTTGTGTTTTTTTGGAGGGTTTTTTTGCTTTGGGGGGAATTGTACTGTTTTTCTTTAATACGTTTTTATGACACATGTTCAGTTTAACCTGAGCTGCTGTTTCTAACCCTGTGTCATATATGATACATGACTATGATGTTTTTAGACCTCTACATTAATGGGATTTTCTTTCTTGCTGAAAGAAAAACTAAATAAATTGCACAATAGATTTTTAATCATTAAAATAAAAAAAAAGATATAGCAAACATGCTACAAATTTAAATGTCATGTATTTTTTTTAATCTCAAAAGGTTCAACAAACACAAAGAAATAAAAAAACATTAGACCCTAACGTGTTTGAGGGAAATAAACAAAACTGCATACATGAAGATAATAATAAAAAGTTGCCCTGATGTCAGGTAAGTAGCAAGGAAAACAGTATCATAATATCAATATCAAATCTGCTAAAAACAATATTTAAGACAGACTGGAAGTTCTTCACCGTGAAAAAAGTAGAATATAAATGATAAAACATATAAAATATAATTTGTGATCATTTGAGCCAAGGGTGAGCAATTTATTTTCCTACATTAGAGACTCTGTTTCAGTTACAGTTAATTCACCAATATGCTCAGGCTCTTTAACTAGAATTGTATTTTTATTGTTAAAATATAATTACTGCTGATATCCACAAGTTTTCAAATTTACACCTTTACAAAACAAAAACTAATAAAAAGAAAAAAAGCCAAAGTCATTTAATTGCATTCCTGACTAGAAAATAAATAACACTATAATTCTTAGTTTTAAACAGATTTTTGACAGGTTTCTTCTTGTTTTGTTTTTATTACAGGTGGTCTAGTACATTTTTTAACAGTGTACTTATTTCAAATTTGATATCAGCAACACATTTCAGTAACATTAGCATCGAGGTAGATTTACGAGGAGTCGCAGCTCCTTTGATTCCCACTTGAGGCCATTTCAAAAATTGTGCGAATCGCCAAAACTCCCCTAAAAGACCAGTTGCTGTAGTTTTAAAAACTAAATGTTTAATTATTCCTGTGATTTCACCCTCAACCTGCTCATCTACTCTGTTCCTAATTAGTCACCTGTCTGATATGTGCTAATACAAACCCATTATCACTGATCACGGCTTTTGGACTATGTACTGATAATAAGCTGGATGATTCCCCCTCTCCAGCCTTTTATGTTGGAAACCGCTGTGTTTATTTCCAAAGAGACTTTGAAATTTGGACTCGTCCAACCACAGGACAATTATCCTGTTCACCCCAGTGCATTTTAAATGAGTACAGGCCCAAAAAAGAAATTTCCCCATTGTTTGTATATGTTTTTGTCTTTGTGGTGCTTTTTTCACTTGTATTTGCGGGCACTGTGACAATCTGTTTCCACCAACAATTGTTTGAAAAAACAAGTGTCTCAGCTCATGCAGGGATTTCTACTTCAGAATCATGTTTGTGTTTCTCTTTGACATGAAGACCTTGACAGTTCTGGATTAGTTTCTTTGTGTACAGATTCATTTAACATATAGTCTACATAGCTAAACGTCCAAATGCAAGTCAATATATTGTTGAGAAACAGTAGTCTTAAAACTTTTTAGATGTTTAAAATTTTGCCCAACTCTCAGACTTCAGCATTTCAGGGCTTTTTGCATAATTGAACAAAATCAAAGTAGCACCAAATCAAAACAAAAGTTGCCTCAAGGAGCTTTAGAGCATAAGGTAAAGACCCTACAAAGTTGTGTTACTTTTTTGACTGCTTATTTTGGCTTACAGAACATTTATCACTACTTTTGTTGTTCCTGTCCGAACCTGTCCGAATGGGTAGCACGGTATCGTGGTGGTAAGCATATCTGGAATATGTGTGACTGCGATCTGGATGCAGTAGGCTATAAGCACGATAAACTGAACCGAACCAAAGACTAAACCAAAGGTGGATGGTTGGATGGATGAATAATAAGCCATTTGAGTGCATTCTTGTTGTTTATACCGAATTCTGGCTCTATGACCCAACTACCACAGCATATATTAGACTCATCAGACCACAAAACATATTTCAAATCTTCTTTCAATCATGCAACTCGTAGCCTCAGTTTCCAGTTTTTAGCTGATTCACTGCTGTTGTAGCCTGCATGCTTCACGATTGTCAATTCAGAAATACTCTAGTGCATGTAAAGAGTAATTTTCATCCAGATAACTCTCTCTCACTGAATATTTTATTTTTTAGACTATTCTCTATGAACCCTTGAGATGGTTGTGGGGGGAAATCCTAGCAGATCAGCAGTTTCTGAAATATTCAAATCAGTCCATCTGGCAGGATCAACCAAGTATGTTCAAAACCACATAAATCCCCATTCTGATGCTCAGTTTGAACTTCAGCAGGTTGTCTTGACCATGTCCACAGGCCTAAATGTGCTGAGTTGCTGCCATGTGATTGGCTGGTTAGATATTTGTTAATGAGCAGTTGAACAGGTGCATCTAACAACGTGGCTGGTGAGTATATATTAATATACATTTCTATAAAGCTTTAAGTGATACTATATGTATTGCCAAGAAGTTTTTCCTGTTGAACATTTAATATATGAGTATATTTGCACCTTGTCTTAGAGACTATATGACAAATGTGCACTGCTGACTGCTGCATTAACAGTATATTTCATCCCCTTCTTGGTTCTGTCTACGAAATGGTCCTCTTCATTTCCCACATGAGTGGTTTTCTTATCATCCAGGTCTCTTATCACCTGCCCCGGGGGCTGAAATAAAGCCGATAAAACACCCAAATATTCTGTTAAACATGGGCGGCCTCTGCCATGTGGCCGCTCCCTGCAATGCCTCCTGGGTAATTATGGTAATAACTCAGCTGTCAGAGGCGAGGCCAGAGGCCCTGGGATGACGAGGTCAGACTAAAAAGGCTGAGACGAGAAGAGTGGCGGTGAGGGAAACAGGGTGGCGGGGTCAAGGTGAAGCGGGCAGGGCTCGTACGCTGCTATCCCATAAACCCTTGCTGTCATATCAGAGGCCACTGGATGAATGTGGACATTCCCTCTGATCTGTACTCCTCAACAATCAAGATGCTGATGAGGGATGATGACAAGTGTTTGAGTAGCACTGTTTGTGCAGCCTTGACTAGCGGACGCCTGCTGGGTTGGTGGGTAGGAAGGTCAAAATGTGCCACAGTTTGGGCTGTTGAACTACAGACTTCTGATAGTTGTGAGATATTTCATGTCAAATATTGAAAAACTGATTGGACAATCGACCATATTATTTCTTCTTTACTGAATTTGCGAAAGGCAAAGGACAAATATGATCCATTATGTGTGGACGTGGTCCCAGAGACGGAGGTTTACACCATTACTTTCAGAAATTAAAATCGACTTCTTTGTATTCTCTGTATTGTCTGACTGCCTGCACAATCTGACGGCGATCTCTTGTATGATGAATAATGGAGACAAAAACCAGATCAGACTCTGTTTTTGGACTTTTTTTTTGCAGAAACTCCATGTACATCAATTGGTTCAGTGTTAAGGTTAGACTTTTTCTCCATTTCTTCTATTCTACTTAGAGTCATCTATTCTCTGGAAAGATTATAATCGTATACATTCATTTGTTTAAAGGTTTATTAATCATTAATCCACATTGGCGTAAATAATACACACACAATCAGACAAGTTCAAAAGAGGAGTATATCAGAGGTTTGCTGTTCTACTAGAAGAGACTGATTACATCTTTTAATCTAATCTGGCTGCAAAAAACAGTTAGATTGTAAATTAGTCTATGAGAAAACATCCTGGGTTCTCCCGATGTGTGACCTCAGGAAATAGTTTGTCCTAAATCACAAGTTTTAAGTCCTCTCTTATACCTAATGCTTTTATTTTTGTAAATTATGTCTTATTTAGAGTAAAATAGATGACAAACCAAGATAATTTGGTCAAAAATCAATTAAGGTTCAAAAGCCCACTGCACTAGGGGTGGACATTTACAGTCTTAAAGTTATAAAAGCATATTTTAAGGAAATTAGCAATATAGATATTTATAATGACTAGCAAAAAGCAGTTTTTGCCAGGCCTTTAATGCTTGTTCACTCATGCACCAAAACACAGACATGTATGTTAATTTATGATGTTATTCTTTTCATCTTCCTTATAATACTGTAAACGGTGAGGCTGCTGGCAAAAACAGCTGTTCACAAACTCAAAACAAATCATCAATAAATGCAAATATTTAGATTTACTTGTTCTAGTTATATATTTTTTTAGTTATTAAAAATCTATATTGTTAAATTCTCAACTATAACTGTACCAAGCTAGGTATTCATCCATCCATTCTCAGCCGCTTATCCTTTTCAGGGTCGCGGGGGGCGCTGGAGCCTATCCCAGCTGTCTTAGTGTGAGAGGCGGGGTACACCCTGGACAGGTCGCCAGTCTGTCGCAGGGCTAACACATATAGACAGACAACCATTCGCGTTCACAGTCACTCCTGCATCCCCACCTATGGGCAATTTAGAGTTTTCAATTAACCTATCCCCACAAACTGCATGTCTTTGGACTGTGGGAGGAAGCCGGAGTTCCCAGAGAAATTAAATTATTGATTATTGTGAATTAATCAACTATTGCAAAATGTTGAAAGCTGTGCTCTTTCCTCTTTTACCTGCAGTATAAATGTGTAGTTTTAAATGCTGCTCCAAGCTGTGCGTGCGGTGTAGATCAGCGGTTAAAAGTAACATGTAACATAATCATTGTAAATAGTTCACGATAGGCCCGCCACAATTCTATCTTTGT
>VURO01049922.1:14845-56851 GCA_015108175.1 Pelvicachromis taeniatus | reverse complement strand
GTGTGTGTCTACAGGGAGGCACAGGTCGACCTGGTGTGGTTAACCCTGCCAAAGATGCCAGGCTCTTCCAGGTGAGAGGGACTAATGAGCTGAATACCAAAGCCACAGAGGTCGTGGCCAGGGCCGCTTCTCTAAGCACCAACGACGTCTTTCTGCTGAAGACCAACAATATCTGCTACCTGTGGTATGGAAAGGTATGCATCATGGGGCTGTGTATCAGGCTTTGAAAGAACAAAAAGTATTAATTTAGTTTGCATTTCACAAATGAAAACCATTTTTTCCCCGATTCCGATTTCTCCTTCTGTCACAGGGCTGTAACGGGGACGAGAGGGAGATGGGGAAAACGATCTCTGACGTGCTCTCCAGGCATGAGAAGCAGGTGGTGATGGAGGGCCAGGAACCAGCTGAATTCTGGATAGCTTTGGGTGGAAAGGCCCCCTATGCCAGTGACAAGAGGTAAACTATTTAGATGGCAACATCGCTTTTACTTATTGTGGCAAAAATATGAAAATTTAGGCTTTTTTGCTAACAACAAATTCCAGCAAGGGCGCTCAATCCGGGTCCAGAAATCAAAAGATACCCATTATAATAACAAATTAACAAGGACTTCAGGATTCATCCAAAAAGACCTTTTAATCATATTTTGAACCATTTCCAAGCTTACATTAAATCTGCCTGGATTATTTTTATATCAAGGTCAGTGGAATATGCCCAATGTCATCACACAACTAGAGAGAGAGAGAGAGAGAGGGAAGATTATGCTGCCGTTACCACAGGAAGCTCTGTGTCATTTCAGATTTGAGAGGGAGGAGCCGCTTCACAGTCCCCGGCTGTTCGAATGCTCCAATCAGACGGGGCGCTTTAAGATGACAGAGGTGGATGATTTTGAACAGTGTGACCTGGATGAAGATGACGTCATGTTGCTGGACACCTGGGAAGAGGTGAGCGATTGTGTTGATTTGGGGTAGGACTTACTTCCTGTTTAAGAGCATCTCATCAGGAAGATGCTCACTGCACATCAACTGAAAACAGCCAGTGGAAAGCCACAACTTGATATATATATGAAACAAACAATATACTGTATTACACAAGCTTACCGTTTCCTCCTGCTGTGGTTTCTATTCTGATCTATACTGGTGGTAGCAGCTCAGTTCTACTCAGCTGAAGGTTATTTATGTAGTCCTTCACATGGAAAAACCGAATCAAGCCTAAAGTGCAGTTTTCTGCACCTTACGCAGCAGACTCTTGAGTAATTTATCTCTTTATCTTGCTTTCTGCCTGTGAATCTTCTCAGCTTTTCTTGTGGATTGGTAACTCGTCCTACGAGTACGAGACCAAAGAGGCATTGAACAGCACGCGGGATTACCTGAGAACTCACCCGGCTGGACGTGACCCTGACTCGCCCATCATCTTTGTCAAACAGGGATACGAGCCGCCCACCTTCACCGGATGGTTCAATGCATGGGATCCCCACAAGTGGAGTGTGAGTAATTAATAGTTTCCCCTGTCATCTTTCTGGGATCCCATAGTAAGAAATATTAATAATAGACTAATGCAGCATGATCGAGGCGTTACAAAATTCCCATTACAACAACATGCAATCAATTGAATCATCTCAAAAGCTAGTAGCAACATACAGCGGCAACTGGGTGATTCAGTGGATTGACTGAAGATGAAGAAGACACTGCATGATTACTAACTTTTACTATGACCAATCTTGGTTCACTTGATCTTCTCAACAGGGAGGCAACTCCTATGAAGAGATGAAAAACAAGCTGAGTGATTCATCATCTATCTCACAGATCACTCTAGTAAGTGACTCACATCGATCTTTATGCTAAAATGTGCTAATGCAACTGATGTAACACCTACTAACATCTTTAATGTCATATATAGTAGTGTCGCTAATCTGCGAATGCCTACATCTCGGAGGTTTACCCTTGTTTTTTTGAGAAACTGTAAAACTTCTCTTTCATGGCTGCAGGACCTGCAGAACACTAAGCTGAACAAGACTCCCGTCGGGGGAGGTGGGGGTGGTAACAGGGCACCTGGGGGCCCCGTAACATCTCCTCCACCCAACAAGGCCTACTTCCAAGATGAAAAAGATTTTTTCCCTAGACCCTCTAGTCCCACAAGACCCCAGTATGGGACGTCTTCCTCCTCTGCTAGTTCCTTGCCCTCTTCTGGAGCTGGAAAGTTTCTTGACCCTGAGCTTCTCGTCAACAAGTCTCCAAGCGAGCTACCAGAAGGAGTGGATCCCACCCAGAAAGAGGTGTGTGTGCGTAGATCAAATGTAAATGATACAAATCAGCATTTGATTGTTATTCAAAGTCCTTCTCAGGGCATTAGCTAACACCCTTAAAAGTGACGTCTAATCATGACAGTTACATATTTAGAAGTAGCTGTCTTTTTGTTTTGTTTTTTAGTAAAATTAATCATCATGTCATGCAAAATGCTTTAATTTGACTCTACACCTATTTAGCATGTTTACCTGCAGCAAAGCAGGTTCGGATTCCTTTGGTTTTTGTGGCTTTGCTGCCATTTCAAGTCAAAAATCCTCCATTCGCATGATATGTCTTCTAGAATTTATAAAAAAAACAGAGTATGGACTTGTCAGCAAGGTTAAAAGCATTATTTCCATCTGAAGGGATTCTTTAATTGCATTATGTAGTAACATAAATGAAGCTATTTTAGTCATTGTACTGAAAAGGTCACTAAACAGCTGCAAATGGATGAAAAGTGACTACAAAGAGATTAAAAATGAATGCAGAGCCGCATAAAATGCTTCCAGGGAATTATAAACAAGCACAAGGAGACACAAAGTCACTACAAAGAGAAAATATGGGTCTTTCCATGAAAGGGTGGGAAGCCTTTCCATTGTTTGTGCCTAGAGGGCTATTGCTGTCAGAGTATGCTGTAACAGTGCGCTGTGTACAGCAGAGGTCAGTCTAACTGTTTCCCATCCTCTGTGCTCCCATTGGCAGGATTATCTGTCTGATCAGGACTTCGAGATCCTGCTCGGTACAACTCGCACAGACTTCCGGCGCTTGCCGAAGTGGCGTCAGAATGACTTGAAGAAGAAAGCAGGACTTTTCTGAGAAGGAATCGCACGTGTCCAGCATGTGTGTTGACAAATCTGCTTGTAAACAAAACTATAAGGCAGCATTTTAGCTTCTGACCTTCATCTCAATATTTTGTTTTGCTGTCAGAGGGGTAAAAAAAATATCGACCTCCCAAGTTATTTAGATTTTACAAATGGTATTTATGATTATGAACATGAATGTAACTTTAAAAATAATTTAAAGGACGCAACTGACATTTCTAAGATTCTTTTTTTTAATTGTTCCGCTTTATATTTATCTGTATATTTTTTTCATTTCATGTAGATCACACTGAAATGATGTTTTCCTAGCATTTTATCTGAATCACGAATGCAGTGAATAAACACAGAAAACCATTGACCGGGGACTCGGGGAGTGGTTTAATTCAAGAGCTAGTGCAAAAATCTGTAAACTGTAAAAGTGCTGTATAGCAATGGATGATACAAATAAACCATGATACAAAATATTAGAACTTGTTTCAGACACCATGTTGAAAATCTTTTATATACAGTGCTGGGAGCATTCATAATCAAAGGACAGGAGCACACAGACATACACATGGCTGGCTATGTCAATAAACAAAACCGTTTTTGATAGCCGACTGTTGCTATCAACCTTGTCATTATCACTCTTATGGCATCAAGATGGACAAAGTTTAAATTAAGTCTCATAAGACTATCCCATAAAGCTGCTGAGAATCTAGAAAAATGATGCTACTGTCAGTATATTTAAGGTGGGATTCACACAAAACTCACATAATAACGTACATTCATTGTTAAATACCTCCAGAGAATAGTGAATATAGTTGGCTACCTTTCCTCTCATTCACTTCATTCATTCTTTCTTTGTCACTTTAAATGCTCTCCACCAAACCGGCTTTTAAAAAGCTAAAATCATACAATGACCTAAAAGTGTCAGACATCTGTCAAAAAAAACTAGTGTAGAGTTATTTAGCTTTAAAATCAGGGCTTTAAATTCCGTTAGAGTTTACAAAAGACGCTGTCGTGAAGTTTGTTTGGTTTTCTTTTTGCACAATAGGCCTACGAGGCATCCAGGAGCATGAGATGCACAAACAGACTGGCAGAAGCGATCACATCCCCTCTCTTGTTGAGCACCGGGACATGGCGATATCCTGGAAAACAGGAAGCAAGCGTGAGCTTTGTCAGCAAAATGTGAAAGCTGTCTCATAAAGCGTAGCACAAAAAAAGAAAACGATGACTTGAGCTACGATTTGCATGAATTTGTTAGCAACTGTTGTCACTGTAATTTCTATGTTGTTGCGGTTCACACAGAAAAATTAAATAAGGGAGAAGAAGTATGTTTAAAGTGGAATTAAATAACGATAATTACAATGGCGCACGTCATACATCTATAGTAACATTAAACGACCACTGAGTGGCAGGGTATGGAGTGACACATCAGTGTCCAGTGTAGTGATTTATGTCTAAGTATGCCATCAACACTGACACCAATACAAGACAACAGCCTTTGAATAGCTGTCCACTGTTGTGACCACTATGCGTGAAAGGGTTAAAGAAGATGATAAGGGGATAATGGTGTACAAAGAAAGCCAAAGCTGTGAGCGAGCATTAAAAACACTTTGATATTTTAATTACCGCACAGACCATTTCAGTCATCAGCCTCTCAGAAAATGAGATTGCTGCTAACTCTGAGTTAGTGACGTGTCGTTTTCTCACGTTCGCTTCGTCAAACGTGTAAGCTTTCTTACCGTTCTGGACACTGGTGAGTGGCAGACAGTACTGCCCAATATAATCGTTCTGTGATGCTGTGTCGTGGTCCTCCAACAGAAATCGCACCAAGGCCAGCTCTGGCACGCTGACGTCAAACTGGAATTTCCTATTCCACATAGGGTTGAATCCTGCAAAGACGAATATCTGTGTTTAGTTGAGTTTTTCTTTTAATTCTTTGAAAAAGCGTTTGACAAGTAAGTGCACTTATGCTATATTTGCACATATAACACTCACCATTATTTTCAATGTGGTGCGTCTCCTTGCTGGCGTTGTCTTCCCGGACACCGTGGATCTCCACCTTCACCAGTGGGTCTACAATAGACTTTTCCTTTTCCTTGTTGATTTTAGGTAGCTGCTGAGCTGAGATCACCTGTTGAATTGCGAAACAAAAGTGCGCAGACCCGGTCACGTAACAGTCCAACTACAGGCAGATCTCATTAGATATCTACAGCATGATGTCTAGCTTCCACAGCACGCTTCGGTGCTTTCACCACCAGCATGCTGATTTATCTCATTATCGAGTGGTTGCATAATCAGTGGTGAATAAAAAAGCCAAATATCCACTTTCTGTCTTTTAAGTGCTAGTAGCTATCGAGCAGATCATGACTAATTATACAAAATTTAATAAAAAGGACTTGAGGGTTAAAAAACATTAAAGGTAGCCCCTCTTTTGCAATTCGAGATAAGTTATGTCTGTAACTATTTGATCAATGAGTGTGTTAAAATTCCTTTAAATAGCTGCAACCTCGCAAACAAAGATAAAAACAAGATTCAAACTTCTAGGCCAGAACTAGTGGAAACGATTGCAGCTCATTGGCAAGTTGACACAACACATACTGTAAACTGAACCTTGTTTTCTTTTAAAAGGAAATTCCACTGGACACCTTTAACCTCTAACACAGGCTTGTCTTTCTGGAACAAACTCCCACCATGACATGAAAGATCTTCTTCTTCAGCCACGGCCCATCGGTAAGTGTGTTGGGGTTAAACTGAGAGGACAGGCTTCTCTGAAATTCAGGTTTCAGGACGTAGCCACAGACGCCGTTCAGCAGAAACCGTCCCTGGTTTAAGTGCATCTCCTTGGAGTTAGTCTGGAAGTTCAACGCCACTAAAAACCAAATCAAAGAGGAAAAAAAAGCATCAAAGTGTTTCTTTGGTTTTAATAGGTTTAATGTTAGTTTGCGTGCTGCGTATTGGAGCACACCTATCTGGCAGCCAACGTTCCACATGGGCACCGGATTATAGTTGGAGGAGTCAGTTCTGGAGCCAGCAGGGTAGATCCTACTCAGTTTGTCCATGTTGTGGTGCATGAAGGCAGTAGCTACAAGAACGTGTTAAAGCAGATTTTTTTTTTAATGGTGAGTTCTAACATGATAGTAAAGGCAGGTAATGCAGTGTGTGTTTACCTGAGGTCTCAGCCAGATGGACAGCTTTGCTCTCCTTGAAGGACGACATTTCATAGAAGGCCTGGTTTTCTCTGGAGTGCTCAAAGCTGTTGAAGTGCACGCTCTTACAGTAGATGACGATGTCTGAGAGCTCTTTGGCGAGTTTGATCTTTGATTTCTGAAACAAGAAAAGACAGACAAACATGAAATCTGAAACTGAAAATTGCTATTTCAATTTCTTGCAAATGAGTAAAGAGCCTTTGGCACACCTTTGGTTTGTCTTTCTGACTATTCTCCTTACACTCTGCAGCTTCGTCCTCCTCAGACACGGTGCCATCCTCTATCACGTTGTTATTGGTGAAGATCGAATCCAGTTTGTTCAGTCGTTTTCCCTTGATGAGGAACTTTCCCTTAAGTGCCTACAAAGAGACACAACATATGTTTTGTTGTGTAATTTCTGACACTTAAGGTACACAATGTGCTATACTTTGGAAATCAAAATTGCTTTGCTTAATATAGAAGGCATATATTTTGCTTTGTGACAACAGAGACTGTGTGCCTGCTAGTCACACCCTCCAAACAGCCAATACTCTAAAGCATAGTTTAAATTTCTTTTAAGGCAACAATGCCACAGGCATCCACTTCACAGGAGCTGCATTTAAAATATTTATTTTCCTCTCTCTCTCTCTCTCTCTCTCTCTCTCTCTCTCTCTGTTTCTTGTCTCTTTTAGTAGTCAGGGTATATTTCCAATCATTTTTGTAGCAGATTCCAAAAGTAACACATACGCTGGGTCAATGTCATCATTTGAGACCCCTGCTCAAATTGTAAGTTTGCTTACTTACAAGGAAATCTAATCTTTATGGTAGTTCCATTTTAATGGAAAGAGACAGCCTGTTAATCAAAAAAATCCAGAAAAGGTACAATAAGCAAAAGTTATAAACTGATTTGGCTGTCATTGAGGGAAGTTTTTAATCCTCAAGCAAAACATGACTTAGGTTCTTGTAGTTGGTCACTAGGGTTGCCCATATCTCAGCAGGGTTTTGGCCCACTCATCTTTACGGACACTCTCTAAATCTTTTGGCTTTCTTCCCAAAAAGTTGATTCTGGTTATCTGGATGTTTTTTTTTCTCCCACTGAAAACAGGAGACTGAAGAAGTCACTTGGATGAGTGACAAAATGTTTCTCCCACTGAAAACGTTACGTCCAAATGAACAGAATCGACGTTTTGGGATTTGTTTACCTGGATGATTGAGCATGCATCAAAAAGTTTTAGCTTTCTTGGCTGCTTTTTGGCAACTCGAATCTTCAGCTCCCTCCACAGATTTTCTGTGACTGAGGTCTGGAGACGGCGTAGGCCTCTCTGTGAGCTAATGTGCTTATTCTTTAGCCACTTCTTTGTGGCCTCGACAGTATGTTTTCGGTCATTGATTTGAATGCTGGGTCATGGTGGAAGACCCATTCATGATCCATATTTATATTTTATTATATATATTCACTGTTTTGGCTAAGGGAAGGAGGTCCTCATTCAAGATTTTATGATACATGGCTCCGCCCACTGGCCCCTCAATGCAGTGAAGTCATTCTGTAGCCTTAGCAGAAGGCTACAGAATGACAGTCTGTAGCAGAAAAACAGTCCCAAAGCATAAAGCTTAAACCTCTGTGCTTGACTGTGGGGACGGCGTTCTTTGGGTCATATTCACCATTTCTCTTGTGGAGACATTGGAATGGAAAAAAATGTTTCTGTGGACAAGTGAGCTTTATACACATAAGAACCCAGTCAGTGAGAATCAGCATTGTGGCTGGATTGGAGGTGATCAACACTTATTTCAGGTATGACATGTAAATCAATTTCGAGTGCATTTTTTTTTCTATATTTTTGTTTGATTTTCTGTCTAAATCTATTAAAACTAAACTGCCATAAAAATGAGAGATTGATCATTTATTTTTAGGTGAGCAAACTTACAAATTCGGGAAGGAATCAAATAATTATTTCCTCCACTGTACTTTAAAAGAGAGATAAAAATTAAACAAATTAAAAAAGTGTGAGACATTTGCAGCCCTGATGTAGATGTTACCTATAACGTCTGTGACATATCCAATACTATGCAAGCAGTGATAGTAAAACTTCAGACCACTTCAATTTTCCAGAATTCATGTGGAGCGAGCGGTCCTGAATGACTGCTTTAAAATTTATAGGAAATGAAGAAAAATAAATGAGAGATTTAAGGGATAAAATTCAAACATAGCTGTGTGCATTCCTCTCATACCAGTTGGTCAAACACTAAACAGACACACGGAGACTAAATTCCGCTTACAAGAAGTCTCTGTTATCAAACAAGGTGTTGTCTCAAACACACTCACTCAGCTGTTACAGCAAATCATTAGCTACTCATTAGGTGTGAAGTGAGACAAGCTTTATCTGAGGATATAGATTGACGATGTCTTGATTACATGGAAGTGGTGCAATTTATTGCTCGCTTAATAAGGCGGGAGTATCACATTAGCTTTGTTTCCTAAAACAAACTTGGGTCACATTAAGGTAAACAATAAAGTGAAAAATCTGGCACAGTGGTGTTTTAGGAAGCGAAATGTTAAGGCGTGGTCCTCCTTTGGTGATTTTTAAATGAAGGTAAGGATCCCAAGATGATTTATCGTGTGTCACTCAATACAGATCATTGGTTACTCACCTCAGGTGATGGGAAGTTAGTTGGCATGGTGTCACCCAGAGGCTTTTTGACCAAAGCGTCACCCAGGATCGAGACCATGTGACGGGCCATGAGCTTCTGTTGGTCCTCTGAGCAATGGTTTTCCAGGGACAGAATTACTGGGTACTGGGAAGTCTGAAAAACAAAGGATACAATGCAAAGGTGAACTTCAGACCCTTTCCTGTTCCTAATGTGTTAAGGTGAGGAATGCGCTAGGAATTCAATGCAGTCTCCAAAACAAGCAGATTAAAACATCCAAAGTCGTAGAATATCTCACGTACTTTGAAGGCGTAGTCTTTGATGGCTTTGATAACATCTTTGAAGAGCACTTTGGATGTGAGTGTATGGCCATGGTAAATAACAGGTTCTCCATTAGCCCCGTCCCAACAGTCGAGCTCCACGCATCGGCAGCTCTTCATCAGCGCTCTGAAAGCAAAGAAAATAATAAAAACCACCCATCCAAAGTAGCACATTTATTCCATGCTTCTATTGCACCTTTGTTTAATACTGTCGGTATAAAAGCAATTCAATAAAATTTACTTTATGTAGGCTTCTGTACTGCTTGGCCCTTTGAGCTGGTCTGCCATCAGGTATGTGTTGTGCGAGGAGGAGATGTAGTAATGGTTGAGGGGCTGGTTCATGTCCTGATACACGGGTTT
Source organism: Pelvicachromis taeniatus (assembly GCA_015108175.1). NCBI lineage: Eukaryota > Metazoa > Chordata > Actinopteri > Cichliformes > Cichlidae > Pelvicachromis > Pelvicachromis taeniatus. Next base: position 47,249 of record VURO01049922.1, on the reverse strand, counting down.
GTGGGCTGGGTTCAAAATAGAGCCGTCATCCTGCTGCAGGTACATCAGGAAGCCATCTTTGGTCATGCACTTGTTCTGCTTTGCTGTGATACACATGGACGAATGTGTTAAGTGGAAACTCGTGTATAACACAGTTCAGTTAAAGCTTTAATAATATTGCTACTATCATTTTATCGTCCCCTGGTGTCCAGAGTAAGTCTACCTGTTTTATCCATTTCATATTTCTCAATCAGCCTGTGGGCGTGCTCTGCAGTCGCCTGCTCCTGCTGCTCGTTCAGCAGAAAGTTCAGCAGGTCTCTGTCGCTCATCTGACCCTCTGTTTGAGCGTATTTCGCATAGATGACGTCAATCTCCTCTCGGTGTGTCAGCATATCGTAGAATTGCTTGATCTCTTCGCCTTCCAGGGTGCCTGAATTGGATGTGTCACATTTCTGTGCAACACGATGGGGAAATTATATAACCAGACGCAACATTTTTAAGAAAGATTAACTATGAATTTGATAGACACATGTTGTAATTTTCAGACAAGGGCTCACCTTAAAAAGCTCCGCTGCGTACGAGTCAGCAACCTCAACGTTGATCTGCCGCAGGAAGTGTTTGACCTCCTTTAGCGTCATCATGTTGTCGCCGTTCTTGTCAGCCTTACGTATGCAGCTGAATATCCAGCTAGTATTCAGATTTAAGGATTTTATGTATTACACACAAAAACACACACACACACAATGCAAACACATTTCTCTATTTGGGTCTTTGTTAAGGATACTGTTCGCTCTTCTTCTGGTTACTGAGGTTGTGCATGTTGTTGATGACCTTCTCCAGGCTGCTGACCCACTTATTTACATCTTCTGGAGATTCTGCCATCAGGTCGAGATTCTTCTTGCGCCCCTTGAAGATGATGGAGAAGCAGAGGTCTTCAACGCTGGCATCAGTGTATTTTTTAAGGCCCTCAGACTGGCGGCCTTTTCGAACCGATTCAATGTCATCAATGGAGACTGTTTGGAGAGAGAATGGGGTGTTTGTTAGAAAGTGTGGCCTTGAGAAATCGCTGAAGGTTAGTGTGGTAATAGCTGTAATAACTCTAACAGAGTTTCTAACGAGCCTGAATTTCAATATTCGGTAAGTCCATCTGTATTCTTCAACACGGCCTCTATCAAGATGATCCCACACTGCTTCAGTAATGTTGAGGTCCGGGCTCTGGGGAGGCCAATCCATGACTGATAGTGTTCCACTGTGTTGTTTTCAATCCAGGTATGCTTTTGATAAATTGGCAATGTGTTTGGGATCACTGCCATGATAAAAAATGAAGCCATTGCCATTCAGATGCTTTCCAGATCAAAGTCTGACATGACCCCAACATGCTTTTTGGACACTTTTCATCTGCAGTAGTGTACTTTTCTGTACTTTTCTGCATTCATAATTAATTTTTAACAAGATCCTCAAATTCACTGCCCGAACTGCTCTAATTCCTCAGCTTTAAAAAAAAAAAAAAAACAGACTATATACAGCTAACAGCTAATAGCATGCTGGGAAAAGCTTTTTTGAAAAAGATCGTGTACACGGAGTGGACTGAAGAAAAGTGATCAAACTGGAGCTTGAAAAACACGAAAGACCTTCAGAAAACATGGACAACTATTGCTGAAGACCACTTTAAAAAATACAAGAAATTCTGGCTCCTTAGAAGCAAAATACTGTATTAGAAAAATCAGGGGTGGCAAGTACTGATATCAGCACCTCTAAATATCATAAAAAGCAAATTGTGATCATTTTAATATAATCACTATTAATTACTATGTTGTCTAAAATGCCCCATCTGTTATTTCTTGGGTTAATAACAGCTATCAGGATGGTAGCATTCAACCATTATTATCCCTTGACACACAGTCTTTCCTGAAATAAGTCCATATCTTGCGGCGGCAGACTTTTTGTCCCAGTGGTTACAACTGAAACTGTTTTTCTATCTTATCAACGGGAAGGCTTTTGTCTCAAAAGGCCACATCTGTTGCCTCCACTCACAAATCTGCAGCACAAAACTGATGTCTTCCAGGCAACGTTTTGAGTTTTTGTGGGATCCCAACAACATTTATGAAGCAAAAGCTGAGTTTTTGATATTTTATGTGTGTAAAAAAGCATTGCTTTTTAGCAAGCATTGTCTATTTACAGGACATCAAAATTAGATTAAATATTTGTCTTTTTTTTACCATTAGCTAGCCTTAGCCGATAGCCTTCACAAACTCTTGAGAAAGTTGTTTTTAGCAGCTAAATGCTGCACCATGTTCACCAGCTAGTCACTATCTTTGTTTGGTACTAGACTAGTGTGTAAGCAGTCGGCTTATCACAGCTTTTTCAGTGGAAACAGTTGAATCCTGCTGAAAACTCAACACTGTAGGCCATAACGCAGAACAATGAGGTAAAAGATGCTAAAATAGTCAACCGAGTTGAACTGGGGGATGATTTCATTACACATAATCCTTTAAATACTTGTTGGGATAAAAAAACAAAACATTTATGCAGCTTTATCTGTAACAGACTATTTACAACATTGCAACAGCAAGTCTTCACAAATGCCGTGCTGTCAAACATATTACTGAATCATGTTTATGATAAACCAGATTGGGCCATTTTACCCAAACAGTCTTAATGTTTGAGAGTCCTTTTTAGGCCTAACAGATGGCTTCTCTAACATTTTGTTGTTCTTTCCTGTAAACCTGAATTCTTTTGCAATACAAACACACTCCATTGATTTTGACTTTACTGCACTTTTAAACCATTTTAAACAATCTGACCTCTCCTGAGCCCCTTTTCTAACACATGTACAAATACAATCAAAGTGTGTGGGACTAAAAATGTTTATTTTTATCATCCATACAAAGATAACATACATACAAAAGGTTACTGAAAACAGATGCAGCCAATGCATCGGAGGCCACCTCTATTGTTGTGCAGCTTAATGTACGGAAGAGCATGCACTGCCGCGTATGATGTCATCGCACTACACAGCAGCACAGGCCCTTGTAACAAAACAGCAAAAGACTGCAGGCTTAGCCATGAGGCCATATATTACAGCTGGGCCACAATCACTTCACATCTACTCTCAAAGTTAGAGAAGTTCATGAATTATTCCACTTTGGGGCAGAAGGAATCTAAAGTTCAAAATAGCTCAAAACAAAAACAACACAATGAGTGAAACACACCCATGTTTTCCAAGCCCTGCCTCGGCTGATTGCTGGATCGCTGAAATACCTTGAAAGCACTCAGCAGAAAAAGGGAGTGGTTGGTTGATCTGTGCATTCACATTATCTCCAACAAAACAGAGGTTGTGAATTTGGACCAATTTCAGGGAATCCCATCTGAAGAGACTGGCCACAGTGTCCAAGTCATGTCATCCGTGTCACGCAGACATTGTTTGAATACCACATGAAATGTTTACACAAAGAGAGTTTTGTGAAGGCCTGACAAAGTTCACTCCGCTGTTTCCAATACTCTTTTCCTCAAAGGGAAGCTAGAGTTAGAGGGTTAGATAGTCGTGCCAGTGGGCGAACAAACAAAACAAAAATTCTATTCTATGTTCCAGTGCTCACCTGTGATTATTAGATCTAGATTATTAGATCTGGGTAACAACCAACAGAAAAAGGTCATAATACAATGAGTTTCTTTCTTAGGGTGGCTGGAATCCACATTAGAAAGAGTGAGGACCTTGAACATCCAGAGGGAGCTTTGAGTACAGTCGTTAAATACCAGTTTGGGCATCTAATTAGGATGTCTCATGAGCAGTTTACTTTGGAGGTTTTCCAGGCTTGTCCAACTGGAAGGAAAACCCAGGGTGGAACCCAGAGTCCACTAGAGAGATTATATATCTGATCTGGCCTCGGAAAGCTCCTCTATAAAGAAGGATACGCACAAGATAATGGATTGATAGATTAATGTATCTGTGATTGAGTGGATCAGTGGATGGATTAAAACCTCTTTAAATTTCCCAAACTATGCTATGCTGTCAGTGACATTGAGAAAAGTCCCTCCTGACCCCATACAATATCGACAAGTTCCACCGCTATGCTTAAATGTTCAATTTTAATTAAGAGAAACATTGGGGATTGTTTCTTCTAGGACGGAGGGTGTATGGTGATAGAAATAAAATAGAGACTGAAATAACAGTACTAGAATTACAGCTGTTAAAAAAAAGGAGGATGATAATATGACATAAGTAGGCTAAGCCAGCATTTCAAGCTGAGAAATTTGACTTGAGTAAAGCACAGCAGCAGATGCTCTCATGCAAAATATGGTAAAACAACAACAACAACAACAACAACAAAACAATACATGCTGTCCTCCCACAATCTCCTCTATTTTAATCAAAACGCTTTAGAACTGGCTGGTAAATGCGGCTGAAGCCCACGGGAAAGCAATAAAATAGCAGCTTATTTCTGTAAACAAAGAAATTCCTGTGAAGGTCCATCTGTAAGAAAGTGTGGTAACGTTAGAAAACATCCTGTTTGTAAAAAGAATATTAGAATCATTATTCTCTCAGTGTTTGTTCAAGGCTCAAGTGCAGGGCAGGGTGATCTCCCTCACCAGCAGTAGCAGGGAGGGAAACCTGAGCTACCTGAGCACCAGTGGATCCACACATGCTGTACATTCACAGCCAGACAGTGGCTCACTGAACCAAAAATCTAAGGAAAATAGTCTCTCTAACACACACGGACAAACATACAGCCGGGAGTCACACTGGTATTTCCCAGTCTGACTTTGGCCACACCACAGTACCTATCAGTGTGGAGCTGTTTCCACACATGTTCACTACTATTAGCATATGAGGGTGTGCTCGCGTGTGTGTGTGCTGTAAGGGAAGACGCTATTGTTAAGATCTGAAAGGAGAGCCCTTAGTGGACAGAATAATAGAAGAGCGGTCTGCAGGTAAAAAAGGTAGATGTTCTCATCAGACTAAAAAAAATTTAAATGGAACTTGTACACCTGCAACAGACTGGGGTGCTGTCCGGGATATGTGGAAGGCAATGTCTGGCTGGACATGTAAATATATAGACATATATAATCCAGTAAGTGCAGAGGTTACACTCACAGGTGTGGTTTTGCTTGAACGCTTTCTTCGACTCGTGCGAAAAGGTCTGGCAGTCGTCCTCCAGTTTGAAGTGGCGAATATGCTTCCAGGATTTTGAGCGAACCTTGACCAGTTTTCCTCCCAACAACAGGAACTGGAGATCTGAATCTCCCTCCAAACCTGTAGGAGTGAGGACAAAAGGAACAGTCACACAAGTTTGTGACTTCTGTTGTTTAAAATATACATAACGTTCAAGGAACCACTTGGTTAGATATCGCAGGTAACTGAGCATTAAATACACAGTATAACGGCCCTTTAATGAGATTTGATAAATGCAAATGATCCTTTAAAGTAGCTATTATTGCTGTAGTAACTGACTACAGCACATCTAAAGCTTAAAGAGGATCCATTATGCTCATTTCTCGCTCTGTGTTCTTATTCTTGACCTCTATTTGAGCAACTTTACATGATTCAGAGGTAAAAAGTCATCCTTACTCATCTTATCCTGGGCCTTTTTGCTGCACCTCACCCACTGTTAGTTCCTCTCCCTTTAAGGCAGAGCCAACTTTAAGCCAACTCTCTTCTCTTTGGCTGCCACTCGCAGAACATCAGGTGGATGAAATTTAGGCAATGTGAGGTCCAGCGTCTTGCCAAAATCATTCTATTTCCAGCACACCTGCCGTACTGTAGTACAGTGCAGTGTGTCACAACATTTCAGACAAGTAGAGACAACAACCTATCACTCAGCTGCAGCAATTTGCTGAGTGTTGCATTCTGGGAAGGGTGTGTGCTATCATCTGAAGGAATGACTCAAAGCATATTTGCCAATCAGTGCTGGTGTTTATAAGCGTATAAGCGCATGTTTCACACAGCATTATGAATTATAAAATGTACTTTAACTGAGACTGAGAATATGCAACACTCTCCGAGTAAACAAAGAGCATTTGAGGATAACACATTAAATAGGACTCAGAAGGGAGTGTTTTTATGGCTGTGGGCAGGATCGCAACATAACAGACATTTTTTTTTTTTTTTCCCCAGATCACACCACAAGCCCACAGAGGCTGTTTATGAGTCTCTGGCCTCTCTGCAGTCAGGGAGGAAGACTGGGCAATGCTGCACCACCTCTGCCCAGTCAGGCTTTCTATTGGAGGCTTTGCTTTGAGCACCTTCTACGTGTTTGTCAAGCCTCTTTATCCTCTGTATTCTACTTCTCTGTGAAGAAGAGCAGCCCGCTTTCAGTCATCCAACAGCTTCATGTTACGAAAGCAGGAGCTGACATGTTGCGTACACATCAAACTTCTCTAGGTTTGCATTTTTTTTTTAGCAAACTAATCAGTTTCAGATGGGAAGAACTATTTACTGTGTGTACCCAATTATACAAGCTAGAACAAGAAAATTCCAAGAACTGTGAAGTAAGAAGGAGGCATGATGGCACAAGTTCACGTCATGTGTTTGGATACCAAACAACCCCCTTGGCCTAAATAAAAATGACTAGTTTAAGGATCAAAAAGTGAGTCTTTGTCACATTGGAAAACCACCCGCATAAAGAAAAATGTCATGTGACCTTACGAGGGCGTACGACTATTGAAAAAAATTATATCTTCCTACAAAAACACATATAGGACGTGGTTTTTAAGTGCTTAATACGAATGCAGTGTTGTCAGATTACGACTGTGTTATAAATGACACAATTAGTTTTAAATACTGTACTGTACCCTCTCTGTGCATATGACTAATACTTGGGAAACTATGCTGTCCAGAAGGGAGGGGGGGGGATAAGACACAGAAAACCAAGATTTGAACACCGCAGAGGGTTTCCCGTCAGCTCATGAGGTCTTATTGAAGTTTAAGCACCCTCCTGTGTCTGTAGTCTCATTTGTCACGTAGTATAAGGTTATGTCACGTCGTTTTCAGATCCATCACACAGACCCTAACACAGCAACTACCCTAGCGTCAAAGAATTCACCGCTCCACGCAACGAGGAAGCCTCCATAAAGCGTTAGAGTGCACGGAGTCAAAACACAAACCATATGTTTATTCTCAACGGCAACGAAAACAGTAATCCTCCAGGGTTGCACGTGATTGGTGATCTTTTTTCTTTTTTTTTTCCTTCTATTTGAAGATAGAAAGTTTCGCAAAATCCAGGTTATCCAAACATTACGCGCACGCGCCCGCCCATGTTGGCAAAACAGTCGAAGGCGTCTCAAGCGCGTTTGCACCTTTGGAGGACTTACCTAGGCGTTTCCCGTTCTCCTTCGCAACTTTTTTCAGGTGCTCCAGAAATGCTTGTTCCTCGGATTGTGTCCGATTGGGCCGTTTATGAAAACAAGACATCTCGGGTAAACTTTCTTGTTTACCCCGGTAGAATACAGAGACTGGCCGGTCGGGTCGATGCTCGGTGTGGAAGAGAAGTAACACGTAGATCTCCCCTCGTGGGGCGGGTCCGATAAAATCATCTGTTTCTGTGTTAGAGCCGCTGTAACCCTTCTTACCTGTTCTTGTTCGTGCACACTCTGAAGGAAACCTTCAGCGCTGTGAGGGTGTGAGTCCGCTCTCACCTCACCTGTAATCTTAGTGATAAACTTTTTTTTTTTTTTTTTTCACTTCCAATGGGCGGAAACACCCCCGACTGACTTAACTGGGCCATGACAATCACAAATAGCGTGAGGTTTGTCTGCAATAATAAAAGGTCTTATGCGCTTAAAGGAGAATTTACGGTTGCTTAAACAGAGGTAAAAGGTTACAATGTGCCTTTAAATACATTTCTGTATAACAAAGCAGTAGGTGTGTTACTCCTCGCTATTATCAGGCCTTCTCGGGCTGCTGTAACTGCTTCCAAACACAAAAGAAATGTTATATATTTGTACGTTTTATGAATATTTGAGTTATTAACTACAGGTTTAATGAGATGTGAAACAGCGCCATCCGGAGTTAAAAGTGGATTGGTCAGTGGTTTAAAAAATGGTAAATTAAAATAGGATATTTAAAGAGAGAGATGGGACTGCAGCTCATCTATAAAAACGTGTGCTACTCCCTGATCAATGCTCTCTGGGTGTGGTTAGAAAGTAAAGTGAAAAATTAGATGAAACGTAACACCTGCTATACTGATTCACACATCATTATTCGTTCAGCTCGATGAAACGTGTCATTGTCGTGGTAACAGAAACATGTCACCATACGAAAACCACGAGCCCACCTCAGTGTTTTGGATGGCAAATTTGCGTTGAAAGAAAACCAACAGAAAGCAACACGGGAACGTGAGAAATTGGGAAGTATTGCTCTAACCAGGAAACCACAACATTTTTTCTGTTTAGAAGCACGGATTCTTTTTTTATTATTATTTTATTTGTAATATGTATAATTATTAAAAGTTCCTGTTGATTGACATTTGTTATTTTGGTCTAAATTTGAGATATTAGACAGGAGACGTTGTGTAATTTATTGAGGAGAGAAAAGAAAACAGACCCAACTTTCATTCAAACTTCAAACGTAAATATGAGTTTAAGTGTAAGCTTGCTTAACAGTGCTGTAACTGACACAAAATCAATAAATTTAATTAAAAACATAATAATAATAAAAACGCGCGCTCTTTAATGCAAGTAGACTAAATCTGTGCACTCACATGCACAGATTTCTGAGCAACTCACCAAGTTTGGCAGCCGTGCCATTGAGGTCCATTCTTATATCAGTTAATAGAAATCACCATGTGCAGTGCAGCAGTTCCCAAATCTTCCGGGCTGTATAACAGGAGCAATCCTGGGCATAAAACGTGTCTTTTTGCCCTCTGGAGGAATAAATCCTGCCCGCAATGCCATCCACACAGTGTGCAGTGAATGCCAACCCACCGAGCTGTCGCGTGCTTTCGATTCCACACCCACTGCAACACCGGTCGGACAAGTAAAGCACTGTGAACACTCTTATGATATCGCTTCTTACAGTGGAAATTACCCATGTTGAAGTATAATTATAAAGATATGGATAAAGATTAGTATCACTTAAACCTCTAGATAGCTTTAGCATGTAGCAGCATTAACCTGATGCCACTGTGTGTTATTTTTGGCATTCTGGCACCCAAAGTGTGATGTGATTTATTCAGGGTGTTGCCCCAGTCTGGTACAGAACTGCCATTTAAAGCCCTCATGTTTTAGCCTGTACCTCTTTGCACTACAAGGTTAATGCTGTCATTACTCCACATCACACCACCTCCGTGTCATCGTCACTTCGTTGTTTCTTGTTAAAAATAGATGTGATCTCTAAATGTCACTCTAAAGCCTTCTGAACTCAACACATAATAAGAGCTGCTCTAAAGAAACAGGTTGAGCGGTGGAAAAAGAAAAACAAGCAGAACCAGATTTTCCTTCTCACATAGAGTCAATCTCTTGTGCACGCAGAAATGCTCCTGATCAGTTGTGTGTGTGGGGGGTTTGGGCGTGTGTGTGTTTGCTTGTGTGTGTCACTTAATGTGGATGGATGCTTTGAAGCATAAGTAAATAGTGTTTGCTTTAGCTGCACAGACTTGTGTTAGTGTTTGACAGATCTCTCTTTGTGCCTCTTTACTATGAGAGTCTCCCTGATTTCTCCGGCCTGTGAGCCCACTTGTCTTGTGGGCAAAAAAAAAAAAAAGTCTGACAAACCATAAGGGGAAAGCCAGCCCAACAATCGGCTCTTTGACAATCCTACATGAGCACCGCATGAGCTAATCGACACAGTGAAAGATTTTGAGTATCTTTGAAATCGTTGGCCTCTTCAACACAAACTATTGACTTTCAGATGTGTTTAAATAACACCGTTTTGTGCAGCAGTTGCTTCGAGTGAGTCTACAGACACATGCCCGGACTTTAATCCTTTGAAATGCAGCTTGTATTACATAAGCAGTTAAAACCTGTTTGTTTGTTTGTTTTATCTTCCCGCGTAGTACAATGACAGCCAGCTTTTCTTTTTTTCTAGAACGTTTCTTGGAAAACTAATTGCATGTGTACAAAAGAGAGAATATGGCAGTGTGGTATGTGGTTGTTGTGTTTTATATCTGGTTTCATGGGGTGGTTTGGGTCGGACTATTCACTGTATCAGAGGCTACAGAAAACAAGAAGGATTTTATCAAATTCATTCAACTTTATCACACGTGTAAACAGTCCTGTCATCTGGAAACTACTGCTTAGACTCTTTGAGTTTAAAAATGATGAGATTCACACTTTTAAATGCATGGGGTCAGCCAGCCACAGCAACTGACATTGCACAAGACAGGTGGAGAAGAAAGTGCAGCCTGGGTGGAGTGGGTGAACATGAGTGTCAGGGGTGATTTGAGACAGAGGTAAAAAGGAAGGTTTACAAGATGTTAGTGAGACCTGTGTGATTTGGAGGCGTTGGCACTTACAAAATGACAAAGGAGCTGGTGCTGGAGGTGGCAGAGCTGAAGATGTTAAGATGGGAGTGACCAAGATGGACAGGGTTAGAAATTAATATAGAAATTAATATATAAGAGGGACAGGTTGAGGTTTGGGGATAAAGTCAGAGAAGCGAGGCTGAGATGGTTTGGACATGCGCAGATGAGGGCAAGTGTTGTGATTTGGCGTTAAATAAATAAAATTGAAGTGAATCTAATTGATTTGGATTGGACTGGATTGCTCTTCGGCTTCATGGATGTAGTGAAGAAGCGACACGCAGGCGGTTGGTGTTACAGAGGAAGATGCTAAGGATAGGGTGCGATGGAGGCAAATACTACGCTCTGGCGTCCCCTAAAGGGAGCAGAGAAGAAGAAGATACCTTAAAGTGATTTAAACCTATTTCAATAAAACTAAATTAAACTGTCGTCCTAATATTAACACTAATATCAACACTAGTACTACTACTACTAATAATACATAGCTTAAATCTACATATAAAAATGCTAAAACGTCATTTCCGTACCGGGGTCTAGGGGAAGTTTGGTTGTTGCTATAGCAACCCCATGTAAGCAAACATGGCTGACAAATTATGAAGTTATCGCGCCAGTTAATTAATGACGTAATGTAGACTACGAATATATCCCTTTCTTACTAACATCTGTGTAACATTTGAGCCATTTAGCTACAGTAAACGTGTCAGCTATGGAAGAGGAGCCGGAGACCAGAGGAAAGCTGCCGGCTGACCCTTCTGTGAACACTCACAGACCCGCGTTTGGGAAATCCCAGGTAAGATCCAGTATATGCCTGACACCTTTAAATGGCTTGGAAATATCAAACTACTACTACTACTACTAATAATAATAATAAAGCTAACTTCTCTTTCGTTGTGTCCCAGGATATTTCTCATGTACTAGCAAGTATCTTCAAGCATCTTTACACAAACGACATAATTAGAAAAGACACTGTGTCCAACCTGGTTCAAACAAAAAGTAGACGAGGCAGCTATCATGCCAGATACGTCGAAGAGCTCCAGCAGGTAACCAAACACACTCATCTACAAGGTAACAAAAAAAATGCACTGTGCAAAGTCAGCTGAAGAATAATAAACCTATGTGATGTTATTTTCCCCCCATTGCCACACAGGCTAATTCGGAGTATGAACAGTGTATTAAGCAGGTGGACATGCTGCAGAGTCACCTGATTCATGCCAGTGCATGTGCTGCAGCCACAGAAACACATACCTATGAGAGAATGAGGGTGACAGCAGGAGATATCTTTGATCACCTGGGACTGCTTACAGGTGAAATGGAAACTTTTGTATATAACTGTGTTATACTGCTGTAATATGCTGATGTTTCAGTCCCTAAGTTTATGGCTCAAAGGAAACTAACATATAAGATGTCATGACACTGTTGGCATTCAACAGGAAATTATTAATTTAATCATGAAATTATGGTTACTTACAAAGGACAAACACATACAACAAGAGGTGGGAGCTCCGGCTAAAACAAACAAAAGAGGAAGAAGTCCATGAACCAACCACACAACGGGGTATTGGATTCAGGCTTCTCTCCTAGTAGCTTTAGTAAACTAGGGTAATAGAAATGCAACAGAAAACAGAACTGCCAGTAACTCCAAACTCAACTATGCATAGTAAACAAAGCTGTGAAAGCAACAAAAGATAAAGTCTGTGCTCATGGAGGTGAGGGATGAGGGTCCAAGACACCAGTTGCTGACCACCACTGCGTCGTCTGGGTTTATATGTGTGTGGGGAGCCCTCTGCAACCAGTCGGCACTAAGAATATATCAGAGAAGTGAAAGAGTAGATTAATGAAGTTTAGAAAAAGAATACAACAAGATGATGAAGGGACCAATGCACTGAGATCGTATGTATCTCTGTACTCGTTTACCAAAGAGCGCATCATGCTTGCTTAATCTCACCATCTAAATCTGTTTATTTGTTTTCAAAATGTCTCATTTGATTTGATTTTTATGTCTATTTTCAGTCAAATCAGCCTTTTCCTGGTGTGTGGATGAAGATCTTCTTGAAATGAATAATCTGATTTGCCCAAAAGATTACTTGATTACACAAAAGCCACATATACATGCACCACCAGCAGCAGGTATCTGAACCTCTTTAACATTTATCTTAAATTTATGAGTTGCAAGTGACTCAGTACTACACACTTTCTTTTCTTGTCAGAAAAGTGGAACCCTGCCAGACCGACCATTGCCTTCACCATGCATGTGTCCCAAGAGCCTCAGGATGATGGTTACACTGATATTCGCAGCGCAGAAAAGATGGGCTTTGAAGACATCGAGGTAGACCACAGTGTGACCTTTGTGTCCTGCTCGGACACCTCAAGGAGGAAGAAAACTCAAAGGGAGGTGAGGAGATTGATAAAATCAGTATATACTGCTGCTGATACCTTTTTTCGGGGCAAAGGTGAAGTAGGTATTTTTCTTACAATTTTTGTGTTTCTTCTTGAAATACAATCAAAAATAACAATGAATTGAATAAAATTGTTGATTAACAATCGCAACAAAAGATAAACTGGGAACAGTGTGCGTTCGAATTTAAAATGTGATTCCATCAAAATCATCTTCCAAGCCCAACCAGACCAAGCCTAAGCCAAAGCCAAAGTGGAAAGACGAGCCAAGTGCGGAGGATCGAGCGGAGGGCTGGGAAAAACTTCAGAACCTGAAAGATCGACAGAGCTTCCTTCGCAATCCACGCTTCCTTCCCCTAAATTCACAGCAAGGCGGCATGTCCCTCTTCAGGCCCAGAACCAAAGTGAAGGCAGAGCCTGAGAGCAAAGGCGCTAAAAAGAAAAGGTACTTAAATAGAATAAAAAGCTTCCTATCATCATCATCATCATTTTGTGATAGGGACGCATGTACACTTAAGGCAGGTTGTTGATATGACATTTTTGCATAGTACATACAGTAAACTCAGGTAAGACAATCCCCTTCAATATCCACGGCAAACACGAGCATCATTACCTCAGTGGAAAACAGCTGTACCCTCCTTTGTGCCATAGCACAGATGTGTAAGTTGATACTCAGAACATTATGCAGTCTCATATAATGTAGTCAGACTGTTTACATCAAATGCACGTCTGCTAGACACACACAGAATCAATACATGCATAGATAAACTCTGTTGGTACAGCCAAGCGTCTCTAAAAAACGCACGCTGACTATTATGTATTTTGTGTGTGTTGTAGCGTGCCTGAAAGCCACAACTGATTGTTTTCTATCAATCACTTCCCGTCAAGTCAGTTTTTATTGTGAATATGCACAATGCTCAGGTGCGGTTTTGTTTGTACTCTTACTTTGAAAGCCCAGCTGAAGAGCCGGCTCCGGTCTTCCTAGCGAAACCTTCAGTGGTGCTTTTCACCGACTACAGCGTGGGAAACGTCTATGAGGTGTGTTTCAGAGTTTTTGTAACCAAACAACAGCGCAGGAGAAAAAAAAACCGGAATCCTCCTTTTTCTGCGAATTGGTGCACTGTAACAAGCGCTTGCCCTGCCCTTCCCTTTCTCAGACTACACTGGAGCTTAAAAACGTGACTTGTTCAAGCCGCCACATCCGAGTGATCCCTCCTACCTCTCCTTACTTCTTTATTGGCTTGGGTGAGCTCCTTTTGGTTCTGATTGGACGGTGCATATTTTCTTGTTGTTGATGAGGGGAGGAAATAAGCAAGTGTGTCAAAGTGTAAGTGACTGCATTAAACAAGAATGCCACAGAGCTTTAACCACAACAAAAAAAAAAGGAATACAGTTTTAGCATTCCTGTGGGGAAAGCAGCTCCTCTGCATGCGAATATTAGCCTCACATGTTTTAACTAACACTAAGCTATCTGAAGATAAGCTGTACCCCACAAAGTGTAGAGTTGCACAGCCATAATGTAAGTAGGGGTTGTCATTGTGATATGTTTTGGCAGGGAGATTCCCTGGTGAACGGGCTGTTGTTGCCCCGGGGATGAGCTGTAAGTACACGCTGCGTTTTGCTCCAGACTTCCTGGGAAACTACAGGGACTTTATAGTGGTGGAGACCCAGGTGGACGACCCATTTGTGGTACCGATTGAGGCATGGAGACCTCCTCCTATTCTCACCTGTACGTTTTCACGGCAATCTGCCTCACCAATGTTGTTCTTATGTACATTAGTTACTTCATTTGCTGATGTACTGCTGAAATGCTTCCCTCTTCTTCTTCAGTACCAAGAGTCTTGGACTGTGGTTACTGTCTCATTGGAGGAGTCAAGTTTGTTGAGTTCCTGTGCCAAAATGTGGGCCTCAGCACTGGGACCTTTTGCATTACTCCCAAAGAGCATTGGCCAGCTTCGAATTTTAGGGTAAAAAAACGACACGTATAAATATAGCAACTTTTTAATGCAGGTTTTCTCCAACCAATCAGCTCAGTCTCATGCTCATTATCTCCAATTTTCTTTATATAGTCTTTTGCCAGAACGTACTTTTCTGAGCAGCCACCCTTTGCTGTCAGCCCCTCCCTTTTTGTACTGAAGCCAGGAGAGGCCACTGTTGTTGAGGTGAGTCTGGATTTAAAACCAACAAGAATAATTGTTCATTCAATTCTTCTTTGTTTTTTTCCCCCTTCAGTTCCCCCACCCCTGACGTCTAATCAGCTGACTGTATATGTGGAAACTAAGAATGCAAAAGAATGTGTTAATGTGGGTTTACAGGTGGTTTTCTTTCCAACCGCCACAGAGAAGAGCTGCCAGGTTTTCACTATTGTCTGTGACAACTGCCAGGTGAAAGACATTTCCATTGAAGGTAAATCCCAAACAAGAGGCATTGCTAAGAGCTATGCTCGGTAATAAATTATGCATCGTGTGTAATGTGCGTTTGCTTCTCAGGTGAGGGCCAGCTGATCGCCCTGGAGCTGATGTCTGTGTCTGGGGGGGAGGAGCCTCCTGTGGTTGGAGAGGTGCGTGACCTCACTGCAGATCACTTTATCCGTTTCAGCCCGTGCAACCCTCACTCTGTGCAACACAAGAAGCTTGTCATCAGAAACAATGTGTAAGAGTCGCACCTCTCATGTATTTTATAAGCAAATCTCTTCCTTTTTGATTTTTTTTGCCACAGGGTAACATAACATATGGTTCAAGCCGGCTGTATTCACATTGCTGAAGTTTCCTGGACAAAATGATTAAATGCTAATAAACTCTGTTTCTGACCCTGTGTTGTTGGGGGGGTTTTTTTGTTTTGCAACAGCATGAACGGGAAAAAAAAATCCTTTCAGGGATCAGTAAATAACACATCTTATGTCTGTTTCTTTGTATTTTCTTCATCTCGGACTAAAGCCACTTGGAGCTTCCTTTTCACTGGCAGATCATGAAGCCCAACCTGCATCCTCTGCTTCCAGGGGAAAGCCCTGACGCCTCACATATCCAGTTCCACTTGGCCACAGACGAGGTTTTCCATGTCAGTCCCCCAACAGGCATCCTGGCTCCCTGCCAGGACCAAGAGTATCTGCTCACCTTTTGCCCTAATGAGGTAAAGAGAACCCAGCTGAAAAAAATAAATCCAGCAATCATTGTATCATTAGTAAACAATGTTTACATTTGAGTTAAAAAAAAAAAAAACAGTTCAGATGATGAATGCGTTTTCTTAAGTTGAAGGATTACCACAGTGTCTGCCACTTAGTCCTGAGAGACATCCCCCAGCTGCCAACAGAGCCCACTGACAGCAGGTTGATACATTTTAATATAACAAAATCACAAGGTCTCACACACGATGCTTACTAAACAGTGCCAGCCTTCTTTATTTTATTTATTTATTTGTATCTAACAAATTGTATAATTTGGGGAAATATAGCATCCTTCATCCTGTACAGCCTGGCTCCAAGGTAACGAGCGTCATCATCATGGAGATAGAGGTCAGAGGGTCAGCGGAGCCTTATCGGATCTTGCTGGAGCCTTACGCCATTGTGATCCCTGGAGAGATTTATATTCACACATCCACTTGCAGGCAGTTCAAGGTTGGTTTCTAATGGTGGAATTAAATCACGTCATTCTGCGCCCACATCGCTATTATTAAATTATGTATTTTTTCTGTGTTGTATGTGCTCCAGATGTGGAACCACAGCAAAACCTTCATCTGTTTCCAATGGGAGAGTTACAACAGTAGTTGTCATGTAATAGAAGTGGAGCCATCTTCTGGCAGAATAGGTGCATCGCAGAGTGGATGAGCTTAATGATGCAAAAAAGTATAACTTTTTAATGTTTGTATCTTGTTCTTTTGATTGACACTTCTTTCCTGGGCTGTATCCAGAGGAGAATGAATGTTTTGACTTCGGTCTTATTGTGACGGGAGGGAAAGTGGAGAAGATTGTGACCAGTTTGGTTTGCCACATACAGCACCACCATGAGCCCGTCACTTTGGCTGTAGAAGTCTCCTTCAAAGTAAGCCTGAACCACACAGCATAAATGCATCACTATAGCACATTGACAATCTATTTCTGTAACACTGTTATCATTTGGTGGTGTCAAATAGGGCCCCACAGTGACTATCAGTGTGCCCAACATTGACTTTGGACCCATAAGGCCCAGAGAGCGGACTCAGACCACAGTGCTCCTTACCAATACCACCCATTTGGAAGCCTCCTGGATCCTGGAGAGCAAGAATCAAGACTCACAGGTACACAGGAAACAGGATAAAATGAAAGCTAGGCTGTTCATGAAGTGACTCCATATAAACAATCTGTGTTGCTGCTTAGATCTCAGGTGAGCCCAGCAGGGGTCTCTTGCCTCCCTTGGCCTCTTGCAACGTGGACGTGCTCTTTCAGCCACATTCCTGCCAGCTGTTTGAAACTGATCTGGAACTGACTGTGGAGAATGGGACAGGATGGTAAGGAAGCACAGTCACATAAGACACTATGGTTCCTCCTTTTAGTCCAGAAACACAAGCCACAAAAACCATATTAACCATATTAATAGGATGTGAGTAAGTAACAGCACTGCCTGTATGTTCCCAACAGCCACCTGTCAGTGCGAGCAGATGTTCAGTCGTCGCACGTCTGTCTTCTGAACTGCACGCTGTTCCTCCCTGAACTTTATGTTGAAGCTCCTGCCACAGGCATCGTAACTCTTTTCAATCAGACCCTGCTGCCATCACAGTTCAGTTGGATGGTATGCAACACAATATTTACTGTATTAAGTTGCATTAGAGTATGCAGTAAAGGGTTGTTTCAGTGCATATTATTGATGGGAAATAGATCTTTCCCAATAGACAAGTGGGCTAAATTGACCTTGTCTTTTAATAGTTATTTCTGCTTTGAACAGGCCCAGCTCCAGGGTAAACAAGCTTCACTGTGTTCAGCCACCTTTGACCCCTCCTCTGGTATTCTGGGACCTAATGTCAGAATGGAGATCACAGTGACTTTTACTGCTCACACAGATGTAAGTGCTAGTCTGCAGCATTTTTTGAATGCACCTAAAGTTTGAAAGAAAACAGCTTAAAAAAAAAAAGGGCAAAAAGGTTTATGTGTGATCTCGCTGCTGACATTTGATGCTTCATCCTCCTGTTTGTTTCACTTTTTTCCTTCTAGCTCGAGCTGACTGAGGTCGCTGCTGTCTGTGAAGTCCAGGGAATGAACTCCCCTCTTGTTGTTGGAATTGTGGCCAAACCCAAGAAACTCAGTGTGTCTTACAGTGTGCTCGGTGTCTGGTAGTGAACTTGCCTTAAAGCCTCATATCTACAAATCCACTGCATCAAATAGGATGTGATAGTTTCAGATACTGAAAAAAATGTATTTTTCCCTTTCTAGTCCAAATGGTCAGAGCCTTTCAACACCAGCACTTGACTTTGGAGATGGTGTCATTTTGAAGAGAGCTGTTAGCAAGCAGTTACTGATAACCAATCAAACTGCTATCCCTGCTCCTTTTACCATAGAGGCAGAATATTTCACCTGCCATGCCTCGAAGCCAGATAAGCAGCCAGAGAAAAGGTAAAGGGAGCTGAATTATTGATCAAAGTATAACTCTGCTTTGACAGAAAATCTGACACTGGCTGCATCTTAATCGCAGATTTGCATATGTCACGAATCCGCTCCACTCTGTTCAAGCTAAGAAAGTAGAGGAGAAAGCACACGAGGGTATGCATCATCTTCAGATAGTGCTTTTGAAATAAAGAAACAAGGGACTGATTGTGTGTTTGTTTGCTCGTTGCCAGTGTTTGTGAGTAGCCTGCTGGCTCACGGAAAAGGTGCCGCCTTTTTTGTCACGCCAAACACGGGGACGCTCGGACCGTTTGAGAGTCGGACTGTGGACGTGACTGCCTACACTGACATGTGGGGGGAATACACAGACCACCTCATATGCAAAGTATGTTGCCACAGTTTAAGCTGACAAATGTGATGTAACTGATGTAATAGACTGGATATAAAATATGAAAGTGACTGCTAAGTCTGAAAAGGTAAAGCCTTTGTAGGACTACCTTAAACCTGCATTTCTGTTAATGGCCAGCAGGGGGGAAACCTGCTTTCTGTTCTACGACCTCAGAAAACATGTTCCTGATGAGTTTCATTTAGTACACACTGATGTTCATTTTTTAAACCGTGTATAAGGCAGGGAGGGATTGTGCAGTGTGCCTTGATTTCTCAGTCAGATCTGCCCCTCACTTATCACATCCATCTTTTATATACAGTCTATATTTAATCTAAATAGTCTCTTGCTTTATTTTAATTAAGTACTTTGTTTTTGATCCAGGTGGGGGATCTCGAGCCTGTGCTTATTCCCATCCATATGACAGTGAAAGGCTGCCCCCTCTACTTCCAGATGATGGGCCCACGAGCACAGGACCAGAAGCAGGGACTAGTCATACAGTCTGTTCCACAGTCCTTTTCTCCAGCTACTTATACCCATATTTGTGTATTTTTAATGAGCGGCTATCTTTTTTTTAATGAGAAATTCCTCTCCTCGTCATTAGGTTTGGCACTCATGTATCGGGTGGTGATACCGTTTCTCGTTCTCTTCGCATCAACAATCCCTCCATGTTTGGTAAGTTGTCTCAGTAAACACTGTGTGCTGGAAAAGAACTTAATGACCCTCTCGTTTCCTGTCTGCGGGAGGAACCGCATTCCAGCTTATTACTGGAATAAAAAATATCAAAGAGGATTTATAATAGAGCTTAATAGATCGGTGTCAGATGGTACTGGGAAAACAGAGCTTTGTCTTTACTGGTAGCTGCTGTTTTGGTTCTTTTAGGTGTTTTCGAGTGGCTTTCAGTGCGTTGAAAGTCTGTCTGTCCATGCCATTGTGAAATCCTATTATCTGCTCATCAGTCAACTGGAAAGCCCTTTGAATTGCACATGCCCCTAGGACAGGAACTACATAAATGCAGCTTGAAGCAATAAGTTCTAAATGATCTTATGTAAATGTTTGCTGGGTGACAGATATTCGTTTGGACTGGGAGGCTTACAACGTAGATGAGAACGACCGTAAACTGCTGGACCTTGTGGTGGTGTTTGGAGACGCTTTCCCCCTTAAAGATGCTGATGGCAACGAGGTGCCGAGGCTTTCTAGCTTAAATGAAACAGCATGGGAAAAAACATGCACCACAGTTTCTGGGGGAACAAGCACTTCTCTCCCAAGCTCGAGTGTGAGTATATATTTAACACCACGATGCAGACGCTTAAAGATTTTATCACGTCCCGTGGGAAAACCTCATAAATGCACATTTTCTTCTTTGAATGGCTCGACTTAGCTTTCCTCTATTGATTTCAGGATATGGAAGAGGAAGAATATACGTCTGAAGATGAGCGTGGGGAAGAAGAGGAGACTTCTCTTTATCCCGCTCTTGGAAAGAAAAAACTCATATCTGTCCACATCAGGCCTCACATGGGCAACCTCTCAGATTACCCCTTCTGCATCACACCGCAACAAATAGTACGGTCAGAGGATTTTAGCCCATATGCTTGTTGTCTTATTATTTTGTCTGAGCAATGATGCTTTTCTTTTCTTTGTAAATCTCAAGGTGATTCCAGCAAAGAGCAGCAGAGCCATCCATGTGTCATTCACTCCTTTGACCCTTTCTGGGGCTGCTCGTGAGTCCAGATGTTTCGGCTTGGCTCTGGGTTTCATGAGCCTAAACTCTGAGGTAAGCTGCTTAATTTGTGGAACAGTGTGATTCGATGTTACATCCTGGGAAATGCAAACAGTAGATAACTGTGATCCAGTCTAAATCCTTATACTTTATTGTTGTGCGTAATTCAGCTGGCTGCTTGTGTTCCCGGTAAAGTTGGGAGGGCTCAGGGTTTGGAAGTAGAGCCTGTCAGAGTGGATCTACTAGCAACCGTTCAGACTGCAGCGTAAGCAATTATATTCCTGCTATTTATCCCCACCCAGACACCTAATGCATCCTGCTCGATTTATGTTACTTGAATTAAAATAAGCTGAGGTTAGGTAAAAAGGAGCTCAGAGGTGGTCTGATTAAGTTACATATCTTCCTCTTGACTTCTTGTTGCTGTAGGCTTTTAGTGCAGATGGAGGAAGACGACGGGGTGCTGGAGTTTCGTGCTTTGGCCAGTGATTTACTGATCGCAAACTCAGACAACGAGGTAGGTCTGAGAAGTGTACAACACTAATCACCAGTGCTCTGACATGCAAGTGCACACATGAGATGTTGATCCCAAGGTCATTTTGAACTGTCTCTTTTTCATATTTTGTTTTTGTTATTGCAGATAGTAGTGTGTGAATTTGGCGTAGCACAAAGCTTCCAGCTGAAAAACACTTCAGAGATGCCACTTCACTTCAGCCTGGCGACTCAGCCTCCGTTTTCAGTGGTCAAACCAAAACCCAGAGCTCAGACCAGAACCGCCAGGAATCCTCCTTCTGGCGACAGTCAGTCTTTAGTGCTTAAGCCGCAACACAACATGGAGGTGCGATGAGTCATGGATGCAGCAGCATCATTAGAATTTGAATTACACAACTATCTGTTTAATTAATCCTCTTTTGTTTAAATACTAGGTGAAAGTGGCCTTCCACTGTTCCCTGCCTCTTCTGAACCATGTGGAACAAACAGATGAGGAAATCCCTTTCCGAGTGATGCTGGTCCACGGTGCAAAAGGGCAGATGAAGCTGAGGTTCGAGCAGAACCTCCTGATTCACTACAGCAACAACACCCTGCAGGTTAGGGACATCTGTTCAATGCCTGTATAGCAGCTCAGTTAGGGGCTGCTATATGACCTCACGTAGTCTATTTGCTCTGAGCAGACGGTGCCACTCCGAGCAAATCTGGATCTTCCAGCACTGCGTTTATCAGCTGTCAGTGTCGACTTTGGCCTCTGCTATGTGGGCCAGTCACAGACCAGAGAAGTAAATCTGTACAGCTGTGGAGGCCACGTGTACTGGAAATCAGTTACAAGTAATCACAAATCAATCAGTTATCTCTTTATTGCCCAAATTGCTTTGCATAGCATGTCAGCCCTATTTGTGTCATTCACCCTGTGCAGAGTCAGGTGAAGAGGACTCCTGTGTGTTCAGAGTAACACCTGAATTTGGATTGCTCGGGTCCAAGAAGCGCCGCGTCACCAGCAGCAGCAGCCAGTGTCTTCAGATCAGCTTCACTCCCAGGTTTGCAGCAAACCATTGAAAGATTTTTTAATATTGAAGTTGTAAACAGTAAAAAAAACCAAAAAAAAACAGCAAGCTTTATGTAACCCGTTCAAAGTGTGGTTATATGTGTTTCAGTGATGACAGCGAGTTCAGCGCTGTCCTGGTTATCCAGTCTCCTCTCGTAAAGACGTCTGTCACGCTGCAGCTGCGGGGAACAGGATCCTTTGATGAGATGTACAGGTCGAGCTAAATGAGCTAAATATGTTGAATCTCTTTATTTATAGTTGATTTGTAAGAATGTAAATAAATATACCGTATATCTTCCAATTACGGCCCGGGCGTTTATTCAAAAAATTATCCGGCCGGCCCGGCGTTTAAAACGGACTGGCGGTTATTGGAAACAGACTTTTATTCCCTTCTCGGAATTGTCACGGAAGTGAGCGGGAAAGAGGACCCAGGCACGGTTTTTAGACTGAGGTGAAAAGACAGTGCGTTTACTTACAGTGCTCCAAAACGTATTCCAACAGTTCACAAATAATGCAGTTCCCAATTGTGCTCCTCCTTTGGTCCCAAGTGTCTCCTGGTCTGTGGTAGCCCAGTGCACGAGTGGTGCTCCCCGAAACTTCTCTCCGCCCGACTCTCCTCAAGAGGAAGTAAAAGACCAGAAAATCACAGTTAGCAGGTTTGCTAGCCGACAGTTCCAGATCAGTGTAATAATCCCACTTCGACGGTCGCTGCATCCAGCTTAAATGCCGCTGGTCGTAGATGACGGCTGATTGGAAACAGCTGGACATCTAAAAATGAAAGGTACTGTAGTTGTTCTGTTTGGCTCTGTTGGCTCTCACTGCTCAAACTCACCCATTCACTCTCAGCTACTGTTTCTGCTCCATGTTCAAAAATGTATTGTTTCCTCAACTATCTTTATAACGCTCTCTACAAATCCTGTTTACACAAGATTGAAGATGGGTGTCACAGTTATATACATTATTCACTGTGTGTGTGTGTGTGTGTGTTTGTGTATACCTTTGCAGCATAGTTGCACAGATCTTCATGTCACTGTCTACCCCCTGCGTGTGAATATGGAAAAATCCATATATATACAGTTTTTTAAAGCGTGCCATTGCCAAACACCATCGGTACGAGCATGAAATTGACTCAACACAAAACTAAACTTTTCTAGGTAATAGAGTTTTATAATATTAGTATTGAACAGAACAGCTTGGGATGATTTTCATTTGCACAATGATAACACAGTTTTGTTCCTCACAGTGAAACACTGGCTGCTACATTGATGTAACTCCCTTTTGTCTCTTGGTGTTGTTTATACAAAGGTGGCATTCAGGAGTCAAATTAATACTGCCGCTCAGTGTTCATCATTTATAATGAGCAGTATAATCAGCCAATTACATTCATAATAGTCTGTACTGATTTCCAATTTACTAGAATATAAATTCTTCTCAAGGTTTTATAACTTTTCAGTGGGAGGCTATCAGTAGGTCAGATAGCAGGAAAATGAACTCCCAAATTGAAATTCAGTTTTAAAGATATTGTATCTGTTAATCTAAAATAGGCAGAAAACAACAAATCTAAATAAAAGGTGTTGTACTTGCACTAAATGCACTCGTCTCCACTTTTCCTCAGGCTTTTAGTATTTATATACATTATCTTTAGTACATTTATAGGACTGTGCAAAAGTCTTGAGTTATCCCTTATTTCTATAAAATGGGAAATACCTGCATAGATATTGAAACACAGAATACAAGGCAAAAACATACCATATCATTTTAACAAGCCTGAAAGTCAATATAAGGTATTACAACCTTTATCCTTCAGCGCAGCCTGAATTCTCTTAGCTTATTTATATATTCTTTAAATAGCCTTCGGGAATAGATTTCCAGGCTTTTTGAAGGACATTCAAAGCTCTTCTTTGGATGTTGGCTTCTTTATGTTCTGTTCTCTGTCTAGATGTCCCCACACTGCTTCAGTAATGTTGAGGTCTGAGCTCTGGGGAGGCCAATCCATGACTGATCATTGTGATTTTCTATCCAGGTATATGTTACTACATTGGCAGTCCTTGAAGTCACTGCCAATCAAATGCTTTCCGGATGGCGCTGCACGAGAGATCTTGCATGTTGGATTTTAATTTTCCTAATTACATGACTTTCAAATGCTGTTCATGTCCTGTAGATAGCTTTTAGGCCTTCCACTCTATCTTTTGTCTTCCACTTGTGCTATTTCTCTTTGAGAAACATGCCAAGACATGCTGGGTTTTCAGCCAATAGCTATTTTGGAATCACCTTGTTGTTTGCAAAATTCTATGCCAGTCAGTGTTATGCATGGGAGTTTTGTAGATCCAGCTTAAGAAATAGGAACAAATTAAATTTTTGTGACATGCTGCTGGTAGAAAAGTGCCTTAAGATACAGTTTAAAATAGTTTCTGTCCTAAGCTATTTGTATGCATACCATTAATTCATCTCTTAGATTGAAAAAGAGGAAAAAGCAGCCAATGTCTAAAGAAAAACTTAGAAAGGGCAACCAGAAAGTGTTGCTCAAGACTGCTTAAAATATACACAAATGTTTGGCTCCTTGGAAGTATAATATACAGAAATGAGGGATGACTCAAGAATTTTACACAGTACTCTAGATATTATCAGATCATTTATTTCAGTGTCTTACCAGAGACTTTAAAACCCATTCTACGCCAGCAAAAAATCAATCAATAACTAAATAAAACTAAAAAACAAAGACGGAAGAGTTGCTTCACAACAGATGGCTTATCTCATCTGGAAAATCAAATGTTTTTTTCTCCTTGCCTGCAGTATTTCACAGATAATATGACTGCTTGACTTTCCCTACCCTGATTTTCCTGTTCAAATCATGTTCATGTATGATAAACTGTAACAAAGGACTAACAAAAAAAAGAGAGAGACAGAAACAAAAATCTAGGGTGGAATTAGAAAACAAAAAACTATTCAGTTCACTACTGAGTTATACAAAGCCTATACTAAAGTATTAGTGGAAAATGTATTAAAATAAATATCATTGCAGAACGATCTCCAAATTCAAGGTGTTGTTTTAGTGGATAAAACACAAAACTATACCCTCACTGTCTTTATCAGGTACACCTGTTCAAGTGTTTAACAAAAATCTCTCATCAGCCATTAAAATGGGAGAAACTCAGTGTATTTAAGTGTGCAGATGTGGTCTACATGACCTGCTAAAAATGCTACCTAATGAGTCTCAATTTTTGCCGCAACATTCAGATGGTCAGGGTCAGAATTTAGTATAAACAACATGAACACATGGATCTCTCTTACCTTGTTTCAACGGTTCAGGCTGGTGATGGTGTGATAGTGTGGGGAATATTTACTTGGCACTTAGATCTCAATCCAATGGAAAACCTTTAGAATGTGCTGGACGAGGAGTTAGCCAACAAATCTGCAGCGCCTGTGTGACACTATCACATCAATATGAACCAAAATCAATGAGGAATGTTTCCGGCACCTTATTGAATCCGTCCCATGAATATTTAAGGCGGTTCTGTCTAATACAATGGTATCAGAAGTGTATATTCACATTATTATTGTTTTGGTTTATCAACTGGATCACATTTGGGTAAAATCATCAACTTCAATAAGACACCAAACACCCTGGAAGATTAAGACAATCATTTGTCTTAATCTAAAAGTCAAAATGTCAGAAAACCTTTTTTTTGACATGGTAATATTGCCTTGTTACTATGCTGCAATGACAAAGACACATATTGTAGTCCCTGTTATGCTCCCGTACCCCAACAATCACCTTGTTGCTTCCACATTCGCCACTGCCCACTGAGCATAATGAACACTGAATAGTTTATTTAATTGTAAACATATTTGCTGTTATTGCACTTGCTTCCTGTTACAAAGTGGTCCACGCCATGGAGAATACATATTTTGTTCCATTGTGAAATTTCTGAGGGATATTATGTATATAGTGTACATTTTCACAATAAAAATGTAAACACTCAAGTAAAATGGGAGTAGTGCGCTGTAGGAGGTGATTCCGGACACGGCTTTGCTCTCTTTCAACTCATGTGGGAAATAACTGGCTCTTTGACTGCTAAATGCTCCACTGTGTTCATGAACTTTGTCCGTCTGTGGTTTCATGCTGGGTAGTAGGCAGACAGTGAATTTATTTTTCACTGTAAACTGCTGCCTACAGCCTGGAAACAATGCTGATGAAAGCACAAAAAAAAGAGAGCTACTTTATACTCATGTTTTCATTAAAGAAAACAAAAGAGAGAACACGAACATACTCATATCTATTTTTCTATCATTTAGGTATTACAATAATACACCCCTGTAGACTGTAGCAGATTAAAATAACTGGGTGAAAAAACAGCTAAAATGCATAACAGTACATTCAACCACATTTTATTGGAGTCTAATACTTCAACTATTCTTGTATGAATACATTGCTGAGAAACTTTTTTTCAAAAGAGTCAAGAATAATCTGCTGTTGCAAGTCAAGCAGCCTTCCTGGGAGGGAGGACTGATGGAACAGTGAGAGGTGGTGTCAAGCCCACAGAGATTTAAAAAAGTTTATACTCCAGCAAATATGACTCTGTGCAGGTTTTTCTTGAATTTCCGACTGACTCCGAAGAACATACATCACAGAGTGTGTTTGTGTGAGAGGGTGTTGCTTGATTTTGCTCTCAGACCTTTCGCTAGCATGCTTGTTTGTTGGACAGTTTCATGATTCAGAGAGGTCTGCGAGTAGAAGCAAGAGGCAGAAATGCTGTTTCTGTTGTAAATGTTAAAAACTTTGTTAGCCATGTTTGCATTTATTTTCTATCTGACACGTCTTAATTGCCTGATCAGTAGCTTAAAGCACATTTAACACCATCGCAGCCAGTGATTTGTCTTTATCTAAGAGTGTAAAATGTTTTTGCTAGACAGACATAAGAAACAGAAGTGAAATGTGAATAAAATAGCTGCTGTGTGCTTGTTAGTGAGGTTACACAATATACTTGACCCTTCTGGGTAAGGAGTAAATGGAAAAAATAAATAAAAAATGGTCTCGTTCCACATTTTTCAGTTTCCAGAACCCAATTTAGGTTGTGCTGTGCAAAACCAGTATCTAAGAAATCACATCTAAGCATACCCACACCCCATGATTATCCTTTGAAAGGATCATTTTATTGTATAGGTCCATTTGTAGATAAACAGTGTTATGACCGGTAGAAAATGAAAAGACTCAATAGATACACTCAAATTTCCCTTTAGTTGACAGAGACAATGTATTTGTTGGCTGTAAATGGTTCTCTGGACCATTAGGAAAGGTTTCATTTATACTGCCTAGGGGTTTGCACAAGACCCAGATACGCTTAATGATACACCCAAACTGCACTTCATGCTGTGAGTTTTAAAGCCGTCTCCAACAAGAAAATTGGGGTTTTAGTTATTACTCATGTCCTCCTTCACTCGTATCTCTCTGGCCAGAGCAGCAGACAGAGAACACAACAGCTATGAAATGATGAAATGGAGCATGACTTTTGACATGGCAAGAGGGGGTGAGTGGAAACCTTGGCATAAGGGGGCTAAGGGTGGAAGCGAAGCAAGATTTAATCCACTGAAATTGGGTTAATGTACTATGAAGTGTCCCCTGTACAACTCATGTGCACTGAGATGCCAAATTTGCACAGAATCTATTTAGAAGTGTTGTTCTGGATGTGGGTAGTGACAAAGAATTGAGTCAAGCAGGAGAAAAAGAAGAAGGAACCCCCTCTGTGAACCTCTGTGTGTCACATATAGAGACAATCACTGCTGTGAGTCAGCTTTAGATTGGGGGGGGGGGGGGGGGGGGGGGGGGGGGGGGGGGATACGGGGGTATGCGAGCAGTTTATGGCTTTGACCTGAATGTAAATGGGTTTTCTAAAGGCTCTCTGTTAAAAATGTTTTCTGTCAGCTGCATGTTTACATTTAGTTTGTACATTTCAGTCTGCCCACCAAGTGGGAATGAAAGGTGTGCTTGAATAGTGAGATTGATGCCCCACTAGCAGCTACACTCCCACATACTGACCTGATTTTTTTTCCAACCACGATAGCGTGTCTAGCATTGTTACCAGCCCCTCCCCTACCTTCAATTTATGCTCCTGTCCCACATTCTTCACCAGCCATGACAGCGAGGAGGGGATTGCTTTCACCTTGTGATTTTGTCTTTCTGTCTGTGTGTGTGTCATCATGGCAAGAATTTGGTCTGCAGACAGCTACTGTAACAGGAACTCACACAAAGGCGGATATGAGTACTGTGGCAGGTGTTTATGTGTCTTTCTGTGTGATTGTCTGCATATGGATAGATTGGGTCAACGCCATATTCGATTCACATTTATTTATATGGCGCCGAATTACAGCGCCAGTCACCTCAAGGTGCTTTATATTGTAAGGTAAAGACACTATAATAACACAGAGAAAACCCCAATAACCTCCTATGAGCAAGCGCTTGGCAACAGTGGGAAGGAAAAACTCCCTTTTAACGGGTCAGGAAGATTTTATAGCTGTGAAATTTTTATCAAAATGAAGGTTCAAGTATTTTATTGTCTTTTTAATTGTTTATATATTTGCAGTGCAGGTAGTGCAGTGGGATAGTGGTTAGCACTGTTGCCTGGCAAAAAGAAGTCCATGGGTCTGAATCCAGGCCTAGACCTCTCTGTGGGGTAGAATCTGCAAGTGTTCTGTGTGGGTACTCCAGCTTCCCTCCACAGTCCAAAGACATGTATATTAGAGTGACTGTGGATTTTAAATTGGATGAATGAGAGCTCTCTCCGTGTCAGCCCTGTGATAGAGCAGTCGCCTGTCCTAGGACAGCTAGGATAAGCTTCACAGACTCAACAGACCTTAGAATCTCATGTCTCTTTCTCACTATGCACGTCTACTGTATGTTACCTCACATACACAGATGTCCCTTAATCACTTTGAACTCTTAGCATTTCACTCTAAGACCTTTGGGTAACTTCTGTGTTCAGACAAGGTTTCCAATAATGTTGGCTGGGACTCCTGAAATTCTAACTTCCAAATCCAATATAAGGGAGGGTTTAGGTGTAACAAGAGTACAATAAACTTTAAGAGCATCCAGGAATAGAAATACTGTGCCGCAAATGTGCAAGCTGTGAAGAGGGCTTTTCTTTTTCCCTTACCCTGTGATCTTAAGTCATAAGTATAATCCTAAATTACTAATACACGACAATTGCAGCTGATGTCAGAGCAGTTAAAATAATTGTTTAAGCATTTGCTAACGCTTTTGGGAGCTTTAGAAAAAGCTAGAAAAGGAGATTAAGCTCTAAATTCTGTGGGGGAAAAAAGGAATACAGTAACAGTTTTATTACGGCCCCATGAATGTCAGTGAAATGCAAAGAAATCCAAAGGTTGAAAGGCTTGTTGCTTGTTACTTGCCAGAGTTAAAGTTGCGAAATTACTAAAGGTGGAACAGTGTTAAGAGGGATTTTGGCAAACTGCCTTTTGAGAATATGATGTTGAAAATGATTACGGTGGTGGAATTTGAGATCTCATTATGTGGGTACACCAGTGAATGTCTGAGCTTACCTACAGTATGTTTATCTGGTTTAGAAACTGAAGGTCAAAGTAAAACCAGCTCTAAATATTGTGTTTCTTTCTGGCGAGGGGTGAAGCACTACATTATTCTTTTGGCAAATGTTTACGCAGCCAACCAAGCTGAGCAATTAGGATAAACATAATTTCTCTACCAGAACACAGGAAGTAGATTTTGTATTTTCTTAGAGTAGAAAAGTTTTGGTTAAGCTTTATACTGAGTAGCAGAATATTCCGACTTTTAAAATACTTTTCCAGTCTCTGTTTCTGTTATTGCTATGCAATTTTCACTGATTGATGGCTAAGAAGTGTATCATTGACTGGTGATTGGAGGGTTGACAATTGCAGGCTGAGGTGACCACAGTGGGTCAGGCTGCTGAGGGAAACAAAATCAAATATTCTCAAACAGCCAAGTGGGAGTTTGATTAAAGAACACTGGCAGACAGATTTAGAATATATTGAAAATTGGCCAATTACTCTGTGTACATGTACACGTATAGCCTATGGCGTGCATGTATTGTGCATTTTACAGATTTCTTACAGATTTCTTTCTTCTTTGCTGATTCTGAAAACTAGATTTGCAATAATCTCTGTAGTGTAGGCATGTGAATTTTGATAGTTGACAGAGAACACAGGAAAATGAGCCACGTTTCCATAACTCCATTAAGTGTCGCTGTAATGAGGAATCTCCGAGATATATTTCTTCAGATCCATTTGCCAAGTGTGAAACTCGTTTATCACTGAGATGCCTCCATGCAAAATAATACAGATAGCACAAAAAATGTAAATAAGAGAAGATTAATTAAATTGAGTGTAAATGTGCCAACATATCACCATTTTTTTTTTAATGAAGCGGTGGCACATCTTTGAAAAACAAAGAAAAACAAAGAGCAATAAACCCGTAGTGTTAAAACATAAAAACAATCCAGTGCAATTAGACTTTGAGCACAAGCAAACACTGAATTTTTCATTTGGGTTCATTTTCTCATTTGAAACAATTAGCTCATATTGTAAGTCGATCTAAAACAACACTGCTTCGGTTTTGTGCTAAAGAATACATTTGATTTGCAGCCAATTTTACATGTTGGAGTATTTAAAAAAAGAGGGAGAAAGAAAAATATCCTTCTCCACGCTTACCATTGACTTTGTAAAATTGCACAATGAAGGCAGTTTCAAACAAATTGCTAAATGTGGCAATGTGCCACGGCGGGGTACACCGGTGTGTTTTGTTGAACGGACCCAAAAGCAGACGCTGAAGAGAGGAGATGCGTTTTCAACGGCGAGCCTTTATTCTGGCCAAACACTGAACTAAAACCAAAAACGAAATCAAGACTATACGAAAGAAAACAGACAAAAATAAAACTCTTACTATGACATGACTGTAACACAATGACACCACCATATAGTTACCTAGCCAAGGCTCTGCTATTCACCAGACTGTGTTATCCATATTTGTACCTGCGATCTGACACAGGAGCAGCAAATCCAACATGTGTTTCAAAGTTATGATGGACAAATAACTCCCTGTAAGGCAGTTTGTTTAGCATCACTTGCTGGTCTTTAAACTGAACATGGTTCCATTTAAATGATACTGGATTTTTATTGTGTACTAGAAAAGTGTAACTACGCATTGGCCATGATGGGACGTGACTACATTTTTCCAGCCATCAACTTTCAGTAATGGAAGAGAAGGCTAGAGTAGGTCACTAATATCACACCGTGTATTTCTATAAGTCTGAATAGCTTCACAAGCTTCATTTTAACATGAAATGACTGATATGCTGGTGTTAGGTGTAACATGTTTTAAAGTTACGTGTTACTATAATCACATTACATTTTTAGTAAGGCAATGTAACGCGTTACTGTGGTAAATTGAGTAGTTACATTGTTACTTATCAATATGAAAAAAAACACGTTTGTTTCATTCTTTTTTTCTTCCTGTGCTACAATCTGATTTCAGTTTCTGTGGAGAAGGAAGGAGGATAATGGTGGAGCAGTCTGTAGCGTTTCAAGAGTGGAGGCATAAATATTACTTTTAATTTCATTGTTGAAAAGCATCTGTACAAACATACTAGCACAAAGCACCCAGAGTGATGTTCAGCCTGATTGTTTGCAGACCCCACCCCAGCAGAAGAGCCTGATCTTCAACGGGTAACAAAGGCAGTGTTGAGCAGTCAGGTTTGCAGCATTGCAAATACAATACAGAGTAATGCAAAAGTAATCTGAGGATTAGTGAAACGAGTTACTTACTGCATTACTTTAAAGAGAAAAATGAGTAATGTGTACTTTTTTTCTACTCCAGCACCACTAAAAAAAAGAGCTGGAAATAGCAGATACAGAGTCTGTATTTTTTTCAGAATCACTGATCTACAGTATTTGACTTTAACTGCTTTGGGGATTTTTTTGCTGGAAAAAGCAGGTGCACGATATGGCAGAAAATAAAGGTATGTGACTGGACCAAAAGTACCAGCTAAAGCTCAGACAAGAAGACAAGAGGAGCTCTAAAGGAAAACTTGACATTGTACTCATTGCTGATATGAAAATATTGATTCAGGCTGCTTTAGAAACCAGCACATACAGGTTACAGAGAAACCTCACAAGTACTTAAAATGACTCATGGGTTCTCCATGCAACAAAGCTGCATAATGGAGATATCTTTATGAAGGAAGAAAACAATGGCCCTGTCATCCTTTTTTAATGTCCGTCTTTCTTCCTCCAGCCCTCTCTCTCTCTCTCTCTCTCTCTCTCTCTCTCTCTCTCTCTCTTTCTCTCTTTCTCTCTTTTTTTCTTTCTTTTC